>JAPUUL010000879.1:0-13165 GCA_029590625.1 Lasiodiplodia mahajangana
CAGCAGGGGGGAAGAGACCCGAGTCCCCTCCGTCCTTACCAGTGCAAGGGTCCGGGACTGTATAGATAGGGTCTGACACAGAAGATGAAAAAAAAGGGGGGGGAGGACCCTGAATTCCTGAATTCTGAATTTTCCTCCCAGGGTGGCATGCCGTAAGGAACAGACGAGTGTCAACATGTACCTCTGCAATCCACTATCTACAGAAACAGCGGGATGGAGAGCCATGTAGGTACATGCCTACGTACATATCTACTAGGTTAGGTAGTTAGTTCTTCTGCCTTGCCACCTCTTTGAGGCAGGCCATGCATGATCGAGCATGTGCCTGGCAACGGAGCACATGGCATTTCCCGTCTAAGAATCCGAGGGCGTTGGCGATAGAGGACTGGAGATTTGCACCCAACAAATGCGCAAACCTACTGCTGCCGAAATAGGGATGCCTGTTGCGTCTGCCTGCCTGCCTGCCTTAGGTTTCTCTACCACAGCCGGCTACTTCAAATACAAATGTGCCAGGCGGCGTCATCAACGTGCTTAATGATCCCGACGGCAGTGATGAGATGATGAAATCTGACTGGGTTTGAGATCTGTGAGACGTCCAATGACCTCACATCAGCATCTGGTGAAGGGATCTCGCCGTCCTCTGTTGCCGGGAACAATGGTGATCTTCTTCGTCCCTCCCTTTTCGTGTACCTAACATCCTTGGACCCCTTCCTCCTGGTACTTTTTCGGAGGTATAATTGAATGCTAGCCTCGGTCTAATCAAGTTCCAGCATTTGTATGCCTATTGACCTACGTAGCAGGTATTCACCCTGGCCAGTTCTATTATATTGCCTGAACGAGCGAGCCTGGCTATTGTGGGAAAGTGACCCTGAGACCCTTGAGGCCCATCTTTTTTCGTCCCGCCCGGTCAATGTTGAAGAGTCAGAAGGTTAAAAAAAAAAAGACGAACAGCGGGTAGTACATACATAGATAGAATAGGTACTGCTTAAGACGAAGATCAGAAATGTGGGAGCTGCTGACGGGAAATGTCTACTATTAGTGTGTGGTGTCTGTATGTGTCTGTATGTATGTAAGAGGTAGGAGGATGTAGGTAAGGTATTCTGTGTGCTGTAGATGGGTATCATATGGAGGTACATGCCTAGGAGCACTACAATCTGCACAGTATGAGCTGCCAGGGCGTCTGGCGAGTTGCTGGTACCTGCCATACATGGTCGGTACCTCCTGGAGTACTTCGCTGGGTACCTGCCTGCCTGAGTACAGAATAATAGGGAACAATAGGTAAGCACAGGCCGTAGGCCCCACCGAAGACACAACCGGTGTCGACCTAGCGCAACAACGGAGTGATGTCATGGGCGATGATCTACGCTAATCCTGTGCTACGGCTTCGGCGTTCGCCAATCACAAATTCCTGTGCTGCTAGTCTTTGCCTTCTTCTATCGTCGCCGCCTCTCCTTCTCACCGTTCATGAAACATCGCCGGACAGCCCTTATTTTCACCCCGTGTGTCAGCTCTGTGCTCTCCGCCTCGCCAAGCTTGCCTTTGCCCTTTGTTCCTTTTCGCCCATCGCCACACTTGTCAGGTTGTCGGGTGGGTGATGCTCTTCTGTTCAGCCTCTCTCCGGTTACAATCGTTGGTTTCATGGTTTCATGAATGACAATAAATGTCTACAGGGTACTGACCGTACTGTAGGTAGGTATGTAGGTATCCTCGCCTCTCCCACATCATGTTGTGTCCTTCTCATCCCTTAGGCCCTCGGTGACATCATGTCATACCGGCAACGTCTCTGGCGATCCCAACAATCCGCACAATTTCATTATCTCAATAACTTGTATAGCATAGCACTGTAATTACATAGGTACCTAACCTATCACTTCGACGGAGAAGCCTGACGGCACTACCCATGCTTATGACCTACCTATAATGCCCACGAGAGTGAATCAATTAGTACAGGTATCAGCGAAATGTTGATCTTCGAAACAAATGATAACTGACAAACCTAGGGTCCGACCGGCTAGTGCAGTGGGCAAACGGACCAGAGGATCATTGTCTAGTGTATGTACATATATACACGGTACCACATCCGCCTGCGCCAGTGGCTACGCATAGCGCAAGTGGGAGTTCCCCGTTCGACATTTCCGAAGGTACCCGTACAGTTGCCATCCGAGGCAAATTTTCAGGAGGTCGTAATACATAATATCTGTCATTGCCATTGCACCACGAGCCGCCCTAGTTACGTGTACCTGTCACCATGCGGGTTACTGAGCAACGATTCTGGCAATCCGGGAAATCGTAGACAACACTTGTCAACATTTCTTGGCATGTTATTAATACCGTAACGGACTTACTGTACATATAGTTGCACAATTACTGATACCGGTGCCGCCCAGGTGGGAAATAAAGACGCGAAAACACACGAGGCAAATCGGTAAGTAAGTCGGTATGTACACTCACCTCATTCACATACCCACAACAGGTAGTGTAACCAAGTGAGGTGTAAGTATTTAATGAAGTGTCACCTGATACTCGGAACCCTCCCCTTTGCTCTGGGTCTGCGCTGCGTCTGCGCTGGGGTTGTGTCCCTTCTATGGGCGCCACTCAGCCACAATGACGGCATCGGGTGATGGATGTAGGGTTTCCCTTGCTCGAAAAGAAAACGTGCCTGTCTTGGGGTCTATGCGTAGCTGGGGAAGATGACTAATTTTAAGCACTCTGCTTAGACTACATGCATCCCACCAGCAAAGACCTACATACATACATGCATACATACATAAGTACACAACCTTCCCAGGTTATAGCTCTAAAACTAGATTCAGAACTAGCTATTTATGTGTATGTAGGGAGTGATGTACCCTGTAAAGTTTTAGAAAGTTTTAGTTGCTTGCTTTTCTTTTTCGGCGGAAAATCCGAACAGCTTCACTAGGGTGTATGCAGCCTTTATCGATAGGTATACTAACCCCGAGCAAATCTGGGGTACGACAAGTGTCCGTATTAATTAACACTCTTCTACATATCCAGGCTCCTATCCAGGTACGTGTACACATCCCCAGCCGGAATTATGTAATCGAGATATCACATAAGCAAGTAGTGTTGATATATAAAGACTACATTGTCATATTCAGTACACTAAGTAAGTAGGTATTGCGTGGCAAAAGACCACGCACTTGAATAGTGGGTTTATCTCGTGTTAGATCGTCTCAGAACGCCGTCAAAACAAGTTGCAATACGATAGTTCAGCCACGATATATCTCACCTACTATTTTCACGGCCGACCTCCCGTCCAACTAGTAAACACTAAATAGGTATTTGTCCCGACCGACCGCAAGTACTGGCTGGTTAGTTTTACTAAAGCTATGCTTGCGTGTTTGTTACTCGAATAGTTAGGTAGCAATACTTGTTCGTCATTGCGTGTACGTTGACGAAACCAACCTCCCACGCAGGCATCGACGCCCGCTATGAGTTTCAATCACACACCTCTACTTCGTTACGTCGCCCTCGTCCTTGTCTACGGTGAAGTAGTAGAGTCCCAAAGAGAGGAAGGACAAGTCAATAATAGGCAGCAGTCTTGCATTTGACGCTCCTATCCAACTTACAGGACCCTACCTAAGCACTTAACGTTCACGGAGAAATAATATGTATCCGATCTCCGGCACATACCGAGGGAGATGAGCGATTATTACGTCAACTCCGAGGATCCTTCGGGAACCTTCCCGGGGGTGGGTGGTTCGAAGCAAAAATATTGACAGAACAACAACTGGGAGACAAACGGGCAAACTTATGATAAAGGACAACTAACCCGTGACATACCATATGGCCGGAGCCCCGAGTTACAACAAACTCAAAGTTTCCCCAACTCTATCCAGTTATTTGTACCCCTTTCCAACAAGTCCCAGATAGTTTACTAATCTCATCCGGACAACACACTTACCAACTAGCTAACAGCCCTGCGAGTATGTTGGAACCATCCAGGCATGAACATGGCGGGCGTCATGTCACGCGGCATATAAACTACGCAACACTTAAAACACAATTTACAACGTTCAACTGATCTTAATTGCATCCTAGGATTACTGCATTGACGTATTTGGGGAGCATCATGCAGACTGAAACCTAGATAACATGAATATCATCGGAGACCTCCCTTTGGGGTCAAGTTTAGGGCTTACTTGAAAGTCTATGAAGACTTAGGTAGGTACATATGACACCGAATATCTTGGACGGTAGTTTGGCCTGGTCCGGCTCCTTGAGTTGAAGTCTTGCATGTTTCGAACTTAGCCAAGGCTGGTCCCATCTTTAGGGTATCTCTATGTATCAATTGTATGTGTGTAAAAAGTGTAAACGGCCGAAATATCCTCGGGTACACGACCGATGATCTCAGTCTTGAGTCGTTAGCCGTTAGCCGGTTAGACGGCTTCGCGCCGACGCACCCAACACACCGGGTCCCGCGCCCGGAGCGGACATATGTACAAAGGCTCTGCCGAGTGTAATTTGATGATGTGTGTGTTGTCGGGAGGATTCATACAGTCGGTCCGAGGCAGATTATAGTCCTGGAGAGCCGATGACGTACTTGTTGCCCCTTGACAGGCAGTAAATGCGAAGTCTATGCTTGACGCAACAATTCTGCTCGTGTTGATTTAGTAGCATTAGGTAGACTCTAAACCTGGGTTTCCGCCAAGACTGGCTCCAATGAAAATTGGCTTTCACCATCTCAGACGAATCGCCCCAAACGATTATGACAACATCCCACAGCAGAGCCTCATCGATTAAACTTCAGAAAAAAACCCACCCACCAGATAGATCTTGCAGACTAGACAAATACGTGGGTTTATTCCGGCAGTAAAGTAAGGTACACAGATTACCTCGCAGTAGTAGCCATGTAGATGAATGGATAATTGTGTGGCACTGCTGCTTCGCTCGTCACTCCGTGTCCCCATCGCAAAACCGCACGGCCGGGAATCGAGAAGACACACACACACACAACCGCGGGAACGATCTACAGCACCACTTACTCAAAACGAACCGCGACGGGTGCGCATCATCCCGGTCCAGGACCTGGATTGGGATCGATGTTTGCGCCCCTCTCATTGGAAGAGGAAGGGCATTGGGATGAATTAAAGTATGTAAAAGTAGAAAACTAACCCAAACTCCACACAACAGAGACGGCCGGGATTCTTGCCCTGCTGTCTTCCTTGTTCGGAAGAACCTTGTTACACATATGACATCACAGTCGAGCTGATCTTTTCTCTTCCCCTTGCCCACTATTTACACTAGACGGCCTCGATGGCATGTGGTTGGGACGGAGATGGTAAGTGTGCTGGGTAGATCGTGTAGGTACGCATTTCTCTTACAGCACCTTGAAAAGATCTCTCTCGACGATCGTATCTGGCGGTCAAACACTAATACAGTGTCACCGAACATGCTATCACCGCTTTATTTACTGATACACAGGTTTCTGACACAGGTCATACCAGTATGTATGTACTGTAAGTAAAGTATCCGCCGGTAAGTGTAGCCGTGCTATGCATGTATGTCGTGTATCCGTCCTCGCTGTTGATCTTCATCAAACAATGACGGAGCACAACCTTCAAGACCTACACACTATGTAGCACCTACCTGTCGCGGAATAAGTATGCATCCAGGTATCGCCAGGTAAGTGCGAGCGCGCACACGCAAACACAGCCGGAGCTTTCCGCAGGGCTTTCGAATGAATCGAAGCCGCTCGCCCCGTGCCTTGCAATAATTTCAGTATCCAACGAAAGCCCACCCCCAACTACCAATACCAAGAGCCCTATTACGACGTAGGCAGACCACATATTCCGACCTTCCAACATCAGCATGTAGGTCTGTCTACAGCTTTAGGATCGCGCAATGAGAGTCTGCCAACGAACGACCCAGCTGTACACCACACACACACCACACACCACACACCACTACACAATCCACAGGGCGCCTTTCGCTCCGCCTTGCGTCGGACCATTCTCGACATGCACATTTCCGCCCTAAAACGAGTATGGATCAGCGACGACATCCACCCGGAAGCGCAGAACCAAGGCAAGAGAGAACCTAACCTACACTACCTGCATCCCCNGTTCCCCCAGACTCTTTTGCACCGCCCCCAAACCTACAAAAAAACTGCACGTAAAACCTCAATGGGATGGCCTAAATAAGGAAATACCGCGTATCTCTTTTTTCTTTTCCGCATATGTACCATCCATACCTGCATAGTCCTGAGATGGCAATAACACCCTACCTATGTACATACATAAATGGAGAGTGAGGGCCAAGAGAATGAGACCTGTCGTATTTCCCCCACGCAGTTGCAGTATCAAACAAGCCTATTATGTATGTCAACGGAAAATAAGAATCAAACAAGGGGAAAAGAACAACTCCTAAAAGACGTAAATTAGCCCTGCTGTTTACGTATGTAGTGGTCATATCACGGAATGACACGCGTTACTGGGCAAAGCGCGATCTTCATTTACCTCTTCCGGACGTGTTGCGCCGAAGAAAAGAAAATTAAGGGCGAAAAAGCAAGAACGAGGGCCAGCGAGTGACCGAGTGAGTGAATGAGTGAGGTGAATGACTTGAATCTCTGCCTCACCGAAATTCCACGCCGATCTCGTCTCGTGCGCTTATTCACTCAGCCAGCCAGCATGTTTGATAGGTTCAGTCGGCTTATGGGGGGTTGAGTATGAAATCATTTTCTAGTCATACGAACAAGAATTCACGCATCTAGATGACTTCTCCTTTCCATTAAAGGAAGAAGGGGAGCGATCCAGGTTTCATGCCCGCCTAAGGACACCGACGGGTCGGTACTAAGCTAACTACCGTCAAAATAGATGTAAGGGCCGCATGATATGATTCGTTCGTCTTTTTATTCTGCTAGCAGGGCCTGCGACCTGTGAGACTACCTCGCAGAGACTAATGCCGTACAAAAAATGAGTTCCGTGTGCGAATACCGTGAGGGTATCTATCATGTAAGTAGACATAGCAAAGCAAGTATATACCACCAACCTGACGTTGCTCTCAGACCAACCCCTCAACACCATGCAATGGTGAAATGCAATTCTGAAGCCTTATGCAAACAAGAAAAGATGCAAGCACGTCTGTGCAAAAGCAGTATGCAAGTGTGTAGTAGACCAACCGGGAACGCCAGAACCAACTCCAGACCGAGAATCAATACTATGGTTGGACAATTGAATACAGGACTCCAATTTCCGGATACTGAGGAATAAACAAATGATCTCAATGAGAGGACCTGGGACTCTAAACCTGAGAATGACAACTTTAAGGATCAAACAAAAGGGTGAATAGCAGAAACCACAAAATACCGAAAGCTTTTGATGCAAACCAGCCTTCAGTAGCCGGCGGCCATCATGCTGATGAGAGGAGATGGGTATCATGATGCCACAAAGGAAANCCAGAACAGGCCTGTTTAATAACCATAGCTATCATGCTGATGAACAGGGCATCGGCCAGGGTGATGGACAAACCACGAGTCGATGCACATACGATGGAAACGACAGAAACACTCCAGTCGTGCCATGTGATCACCGACCTCGAACTCTTCAAGACAGATCGTGCACTCTGCATCATGGGCGCAGTCCTTCTCTGTCGCAACATAGGGAAACATTCTAGTTCTTCGAGTGGTTCGTGGGGGAGGTGTTCCATGATTTCCAGGCCCAGTAGCATTTGCCTGGCTACTCCCATAATTACTGTGGGATGTAATGCAACTATTAATATGAGATTCTCGCAGGGCCTCACTGTTAGGAAGTGTTCGTGATGGTAACTCGCGATGGCACACAGGACATATGTCCTCCTCTGGAACCTCCGGCTCGGGTGCTGGTGTTCTAGGAAGTGGTCTGTTTAAGGCCGAGAACGGGGCTCCTGGACTATGAGCTCCAAACTGTTCAAAATGCTGTTGATATCTGGGTAAAGTGCTCGACACACGGCGATGGGGTAGTTGTTGAGAGAAGTAAGCTGAATTAGACGGCGGGTATTGGCTAGACGTGGACGCATAAGGCATGAAGGAGAGGTATCCTTGGCCTCGCCCAACACTCTGTATGATTGTGTTAACACTGGTGAATGTGTCACTTGGTCTCTTGGGTTTCACTAACTGTACTGGCACTTCTGGATCTAGAATGAGCGGAGTTGTGGGACGGCAACTGTATGTGCTGAAGAGAAGATCCTGTGTTAGTATTGTAATTACCCAAAGAATTACTCGGCGGCCTTGTTGTTCGTCCACCCACAATGAGAAGTCGAGAAGGGTGCTGAGCTTGGGGTGGTGCTGTGTTTGGGTCTGGGACGCATGGGTTGCAAAGTCGAACTCGCTCCCCGCCTCCAATGGAGGCGAAGTCTGCAATACCCCCTTCAACTCCAGGGTATGTGTATGGCGAATCGAGACACGGATCTCCTGGCTGTCGGACAATGTACTGGTGAGGAATAGTTATGCGGTGAGGTGAGCACCTATCACAGACTACTCTGCCACATTTACTAACGTTGACAAGTATTAGCTGAGAATGCCCCTATTTTAATATAAGTTTATGTTATACAGAGAGAACTTACCGACAGTGATGCTTCCTAAAAAACATGCCGAACCGCATACCACAAATTGGGCAATTTGTTACCTCGGAATCAGGCTGCCATCTAGGTACTGTGAATTGCTGGGGCCGTGGCGTGAAAACCGGTGCTATCGGATTTAAAGATGATGATGCTGATGATGGCCGTGAGGTTTCAGCTGTTTGCGATGTTTGTCCTAAGAAGGTGGATGCTTGGAGCGCAGGATGGCTATAGGCCGAGTGAGTAGAAGGACTTGTGATATAGCCTGATTGATGGGAGTCGTCGCGGTTGACGTTGGCAGTTACTGTGGCCACTTCATTGTCTCTATCAGATGCCCCGTTGAAAGATGAACTGCCGCGACTGGTCTGCTGATTGCGCGGATTGTTTTCTTCGCGCTCGACAGGGGTTTGTGCATGTTCCGAGGCCGCTACATTCTGGTCTAGACCATTATTACTTTCAGCCTCTAGCCCATGAGCCTCTTCGGTACTACTACCGCTCTGTCCGTTTCTGTGATCTTGAGAAGTAGGGCCCGATGATGTAGATGTTCCAGGTGGCTGATCTCTATTCTCTGTGCCACTGGACTGACCAGTGTTTCTACCATCTGTGTCTCCACCTGGGCCAGCAGCACCTCCCTGACCTGGTGGATTCTTAGGTCCTGGACTGGGAGGCCTGTGCGAATGTTGAGAACCAGGTGAACCGGGAGGGCTGCCTGCGCTGCTAGATGCCTCAGAATCGTCATCTTCATCGGATTCACCGCTTACACTCTTAGTGCCACCCACGCCGTTTCCTCCATTTCCTCTGTTTTCTCCGTTTGTTCCATTTACTTGATTGCTTTGGTCTTGCCCTTGATTACTATTTGTGGGAGCAGCATCTGTAGCAGGATCTTGCTCGGTACCAGCAACACTAGCCGGCGAATTGTAGTGGATGCCACCCGACGGTACCTGTGGAAGGATACTCTTAAAAACCCGCCGCATACTCTCGTTGTCGGGCATGTTAGGCCTACGAAATACTCGTCGCTCAGCTTCACCTGTGGTACCATCTTGGGAGCCATGATCATCCTCGTCAGCCTCGATGGAGTTGATGATAGTGGCGGTTTCATTATTATGTTCACCACTGTTCATGCCGTTTGTACCATTTCTTGATCCACCCGGGCGGCGCGGAGGATGACCTCCCTGGCCGGGGTTCTCAGGTAGAGTAGGCATGTCGGAACATGGATGGGGCAGGTTCAAGGATCGCAACAGCAATCATCGGAGAGGGGAACGGGTCGCGTGGGGAGATTAGGCTAACAACGCCTCGTTGCGCAGGACAGTAGTCGATCGCCTCAAACCTGGAGGCTGCTGCGTTATCTAGTATGCGTTTTTTTGTATTTGTATTGGAGTACTAAGCAGTCAGTGAACTGTGTTTGCCTCTGTTGCCAACACAGAAATCTAAGATGGATGTATGGACGGAGGTGTCGAGCTTGCCAACAAGGGGCGGAAACAGGGCGCAGACTTGTTGAATAGTTCAACTACTATAGGAAGGCAGGGCTTTCTAACTTACTAACGAATGCTAAAGGCGCAGAAAAGAAAGACGTACTAGTGAAATAGAAGGAAAGGTTATGTTGTGTATGTTGAAAAGTTGAGACGGAGGAAGCTGACGATGCAGGAGACAGGAAGTTTGAGGTGGTGCTTATCAACGTGAAGCAAGCAGCTCCCACCTGCACCTGCAACTGCAACTGAGGTAGGTAGGCAAGTGCCGTCATCCTTGGCATTGTCTCGAGCACTAAAATGGGGCTTATCGTTCGTTATCGAGGTCCTCGGTCGCGCTAAGCAACAGAGTTGTGGACAACCATTTATGGCGCTAAACCTAGAATGATCGATTGCCTAGGTTGGCGGGGAAGGTACGCCGTGTCATTGAACCAGGTATCAACTGGTGCTCGATCGCACTTGCATCAAGACAAGCTAAAATACTGGCTGCAGCAGATCATGACAATGCTATCTCTCAAGAATACTTCAGATGTAGGCCGGTTCACTGAATCACAGGAAGGAATGAATTCTTCAAAGGTCAAGCCCTTTGTTTATTGACCCCTTTTAAGTATTACCTGACGCATGCACGACTCTAAGCTCCTAGCTTTAGAACAAGGGAATAACTATGCTGCCATGCTCAGTACTTTAGAAGAATCCAACAGCCTTCACAAGCGCCTCAGCCAGGAGTTCATGTATAACAAGGCCTGGGTGGTACGTGTCAGCCCATAGACAGCTCATCCCATCGCCGTTTACACAGGTCGCGTCCGGGGCGCCGTACGCCGTAGGGTTATCCAGCACGGCCGTGWGCTTGGGCATCAATCCAATCTATGCTCACCGCTGAAGAACATTCCCGGGCCGCGAATGACGTTTTGTTGCGATACCTACCTTGCCTACGGAAACGCTAAGCTTCTGGTTTTTCCGAGGGGCTAAATTTAGCTGCGTCCCTGGAATTTACGACGTGAAGGTCACTTGCTCGCCGGTGCCGAAGTGCATTTCTCCAAACAGCGCCCAACGGTGTGGTGGTGGTGCGGGGCTCCCTCGCATTCACCTATGGTAATATGCAAACGTTTCGGGACTCTAGGCATCAGGACGGACCCTCAACTATTGGTATTCTATTTACGCATGTGCGAATTCACATGCTCTCGTTTGCCAATCCCAAGCCTGGTAGCCACATCTCCTAAATGATAAAGCAACGCTTCACCGAAAGTACACGTTTTTTCCATTCCGAAACGTGTTCTGGCGTTAGGAAGTCCCTGGCAGCCAGCCAATGATCATGTCATACATATCTCCAGCATCAATATGCAACGTATGGGTCTTCACTACGCAGCACATGCCCCTCGTGTTCGCCCCAAACCCATCCATGACAAGCGAAGGATTACCTCGTGCAGGAATAACGCATTACATAAGAGAGGGAACCAGCTTTAAGCCAATCGATTGCCAACGTCGGCAGAGCCCGAAGGACCCGGGGGCGCAGGTCTAGACCGTCGAGAGAACTGCGCTTTCGCCGATCGTCTTTGCTATATGCAGACGACACCACAAATAATCAGAGCCCAAAACGCCAAACCAGAAGTCCGCGACGTCGAGTTACGTCCCGGATACAGCAGTAGAAACGCCGTATAGCTGGTTTTATCCACACAAGTGTAGGATTTATGTAGCATTCAGATTAGAAAGTCTTCCTCATAGGAAGCTAGCAAATTTCATATGAATTGGTGATGAATGCAGGTGTTATACACGAGAGAGACGCTGCGATGCCAAGCAAGGAATTCAATTGGGCAAGGATTATTAGTCCGCAGACCACCCTTTTGCGATGTCGAATGCTAAGAATCAGATGCCTGAGTCACAATTATATAGAAAGTTAATACTTTTCCTCAACAAGTTGTCGGCTCGGTGGCCTAATGGTAAGGCTTTACTTTCCGGTGTTACATCGACTGGTAAAGATTGCGGGTTCGAGTCCCGTCTGGGTCGATTTATCTTTTGTCAGTTTGACAACCAACTGTCCTCAGTTTTTCTCCTTTTTTTGACCCGAGTCTCCTCAATTCCATTCCCTCTGCTTCTCTCTCTTGTCTTCCCCGCCTTAGCTGAGGGTCTGCGTACTATTATTAGATTACTCGCCTACCTCTACGCCCTCGGACGAGTATGCGATCCAAGACATCTTATCATGATCGATCAAATCAGAAGATATGTAACACATATCGGAAGCTGTCTGTGTTCGCTTAGAGTCGCCCGAATGCCGTCGTTTGCGGCTCAAAATTATTAGGTGTTAGAATAAGATATTTCGTCCTTTCTCTTACACGGAATCCTAGAAATATAGCTCCCTAAGTTCGAGATATCGTGATCTGGACTCCGCGCCCTTTTTTCCCCAGGCACGTCTTCATTCACTCCACGGTCACTCTATTAGATTAAGCATTGTCTATATAACACTCCCACACTCTCGCAGTCATGCCGCGAATCAAAACTACAGCAAACTGTTACACCTCAAGGGTTACTGATGGCATGGCTATTTATTTAACAGTATTCGCTGTTTATGCTAATAGCACATAATTACGGTTGCTCGGCCAAGGCCCGGTGTGTGCCTCTAAATGATCACCATGAGAAGGACCTCGTACCTAGTAATTACCACGCTGGTATTAGGCCAGCCTCAATAAATGCCGTATTAGAACCGGTGAAGGAGAGGGTTATCCCTTCTGCTATGTGCCTTTATGGTAGATTTCTTAGTGGCTCTTCCACAGGCTTTTCTTCCTCCACTTCAATTCGATCTCGGAGTGCCTCCAAAAATAATAGCCTCCTCCTCCCAAAACCAGGACCCCGAAACCCAACACTATCTGCCACGTGGGCAATTGCAAAGAGACCAATCGGAAGAGCCAAGGTACTTGCGTGTAGTCTTCCTTCCAAGTTGGCATTGGTAATCTTTTGATCAGCTTCGTTATGAACGGCTCCGTCTTGGCCTTCATTCTAGACATCCCGTCTNCCCCCCAGCCACCACACCTCGTTCAGAAGCTCGTGCGGGATCTTGGATGTAATACTGTCAAGCGTGGCCTTGCCGACCCTGAAGCAGTCTTTCTTAGGACACTCCTCGCTCTGTAGCTCCGGGGCCTCGCGGGCCCAAG
>JAPUUL010000088.1:0-30159 GCA_029590625.1 Lasiodiplodia mahajangana
GACTCGAGCCCGGAGCTGAAGGCGAAGGAGCCTAGTGGGAGCGCGGAGTCGGAGAGGAGGAGGAGGTAGTGGTGTGGTGAGTCTGGGATTGACGAGGCTGGGGAGGGTTGAGAGGGTTGAGAGAGTTGAGAGCTTGGGTTTGTGGTTGCTGCTGCTGCTGCTGCTGCTGCTGATTGTCTCTTGGTTTTCAGCCTCTGCCTCGCCAATGCAAGCTGCGATTCCAGGTCCGCGATTTCATTTTCAAGCTTGGATTCATCGAATTCGTCAAGGTCTCTACTCATCGTCACATATTTCATCACCGAGAAGTGAAGCTGATTATAGTCATAGTCATGTTTGAATGGGAGCTAGGATTAAGATGTATAAGCTAGCTCATGATAGTTCGTCCCTGTATCTCGATTCGATGATACCGCCCGCTGTTNCCCCACAAACGCCACCAACCCAATGCTCGACAGATCTTTGGTTGCTTTATTACAACAATCTGATCCCAACCATATAAAAACGCCATCCATAGAATGATGCATTCCATCACATAATAACAAACAGTCCCGACATTTGCGCTGTTCAACCTAAACGCCTGTGCAATTCCAACCAAATTAAAAGACTCCATAGCCGCCCAAATTTATGGCCTAACGTTTTCCTTGTCAAGAACCAGTCTGCTCGTCTTCCGTCTCTCTATTCTCTTCTGCTCAAGGCGGGCTCGGGCCGCAGCCTGGCGCTCGGCAGGCAAAGTACAACGTGATGCATTTCCGATAGCACTGCGATCCGCTGATGGACCCCCTAGTCGTGAGAATTGGTCTTGCAATAGGTCGATGGTCGGCGCCTCATTGTCTGGTGATGTAGGGCGAGTGATTCTCGACAGGGCTCTTGATCGACGAGTTGGCTGACCTAGAGCATCACGCGTAGCGGCTCTGTCCTCGGCAAGGGATGTAGTGCGTGTGCTAGCTGTTCTTTGACTGGTGTTGTTTTCTGTGCGATTTATTGAGGAGGGGTCGTTTGTCTCTGCCTGTCTCTGCCTGCGCGCTTGTCTTCGTGATGATTCATTAACTCGGTCGGAGAGTACATCTGAGATCGGTCTGTGGTTGCCATAGAGTGATTGCTGTCCTACGCTCCTGGCTGCCCGCCGAGATGGTAAGGTGTCTATAGCCTCCATGATAGGCTTCTCATCGAGCTTCTCAGTTTCTTCTCGCCCCTTCCCTGTGTCTTTGACTTGAAGCTCAAATGTTGGGATGTCGGCTGTCCAGTCAGTCAGAAGATCACCTCCATACGCCTTTTCTTGTCGAATATCGCCCAAACCATGGCCAACCCCACCCCTGAGCAGTGATCGTTGCGTCATGTCGAGGCTGATATCCTCAACGGATGCTGCTCGTCTATGCCGAGCCTTCTCGTACCGCGAAGGCTTTCCGAGTGACTCTATGCCTGATTTCAAATCTCGCGTCGTCTTATTTTGCGCTGCAATCGCAGCGTCTAACCCTTTTGACCGGCCTAAAGAACTTGTGGTTTCCATCTCTTTAAGTTTCTTCTCCAATTCATCGATCTTGATGTTCTTGTCTTGTAATACCTGCATAGCTTCGGCGGTCCGAGATTTGGCGTCTCTCTTCAGGGACTCATAGTCCCTTTTGAGTTTTCTGATTTCCATGTCTTTTTGTCGTGACTCTTCCTTGACCTCGCGTAACTGCTTCTCCAATCTTACTACTCGTGATGATTCGACGGTTTCCCCTGTGGAGGCCTGAGCCTCGAGCTCTGCCACTCGCTCTCGGGAGGTTGCCAAGGCGGACTTCAACCGTTTGACTTCGTCACGAAGCCGATCAAGTTGTCTCAACTCGGATCGGGCTTTTCTGAGCTCCCGACTGACCTCATAAATGCTTTGCTCCGGTTGGGGCGACGTATCAATAGCCCGACGATTGGCCGCCTTTAGACGATTCTCCAAGTCTTTGATCTGCTCGCGATACTCGGCTACTAGGGCGGCCTGTGTTGCAAGGTCTTTCGTCATTGAAGCATTGTCCTTGTCACTTCCATGTTTTCTTATAACCGCAAGCTTAGTAGTCATATCCGCAACCTTCTTTTCCATCTCGGCAACTTTGGCCTGTTCCTCCTTTAATTGCTGGCTCAATCGGCTCGCTTCCATATCTTTCTTGGCGGCAAAGGATTTTGCATTTGCCTTGTACTTGACTAGTTGTTCGATGTCGGACTTGGCTTCTTCACGATATCGAGTCCATTCAGCTTTCCAGTACTTTCCCGACTCTGAGTGGGGCTCGTTAAGATCCACTGTGACCTCGTGATGGCAACAGACATCTTCATCCTCCCATTCCCAGTCTTCGTCAGTGTCGTCCTGCTCTGGCTGTTTCGCTTGTAGCTCCGTCTTAGCTGGACGTGAATTCTCTAGAGCTTGTTGCAGAGTGGTTTTCTTTCGCAATCCGACATCCTGGTTGGAACTCGACGCGAGAGTATTAGAGCTGATAGTGTTGGCAGCCTTGACATCGCGGCCGAAAGAGACGCGCTTCCGACGAGATGTCGCAGTACCAGGAGTCAAGAGTATACTATTAAGTTTGGTTGGCGATCTGGTGTCGGGTAGATTCGACTGCGAGGTGGTAGCCGCGCCGGGTACGGGATTCGCGACGCGTTCGTTGTCGTCTGGCTTTATCTTGCTCGGAGGAGCTTCCGCTGCGGTGGATTGACCCCAGATGGCATTCTTGATGGCGCGTGCTGCAAATACTGGTGCGGGTGTGTCTGGCGCATCGAATTGGGTGGTGTCTTCTACACGTACGATTAGCAAACGGACCATCTGGTTATTGTGAAATGGACGAAATACCTCCGCCTTGAGGCGCGTCGCGGAGCCCTGTAGCTCCCTGGAAGCCCTTTTTGAGAGCCCAGCCAAGCATCGTGCTTCGTGGTTTTATCTCAAGAATTAGAAAAGTTGAATTGTATAAAGGGTATTAAAAATCTCTTGTTTTGTGTTGTGTTGAAGAGGTTTTGATCAAGTCGGTCAAAATAACTGTGGAATTGTTAGATGTAAATTGATTAGCATTATAGTTCAGCTGCCCAGCAACAAAGCGCTTCTCTGTTTACTTTTTAGAGGGGTCCGTCATCGCTAACACACGCCGTAGTACCGGCTACTTTTGTGGGGCACTACTTAAACCTTACCTACCTATGTACTTAGTTACCCCTGTAGGTAGTCTACCTAGTCTAGGCGCCTCGATAAGCTCGATAGTGCCTTGTCAGCATGCTTAAGGTTAGTGGACTATGGCTGGAACGTCACCCGCACTGGGCCAGCGCCACAGTTGAAAACACACTCATCATCAGGCGCAAGTCACAGGTCCGGTTTGCCTCCACCCACCTATAAAGACCGTTGAGTCAAACGAGTCACCACTAACTCATATATATCCCCGAACATTACTTACCCATTGTCGCTGCTGCAAGATGGCCCCAGGTCAGTAAAGACGCACAGCTTCGGCTGTGATTGTCTGCTCTGTTCGCCCACTTCCTCTCGGACCGAACACTTGTACTGCTCACTCTGAATGTTAAGCCAACATGGGGAAGACACCTGGACCGTGGAAAGCGCCTCAGCAGCCTAACAACAAGAAACACGATGACTCAACCCGCCCCGGGCTGCCGCCCACCAGCCCGGACACAGGTCCCAAGACACACTATGTTGACACCCAGAACGAAGAGATCATGGTACTGAAGGCCATCTACGGGGATGACTATGTTGAACATAAAGCCGCCAACACAGCCTGGAAAAAGTCGGAGCCTTCATTTGATATCCGTGTCAAAGCCCTGTCAGATGAGGATATGGCTGTTACTCTGAGCGTTGTTCTCACAGCTACTTACCCTAAATCTGTACCTCTTCTTAGCTTGAAAGACGACGGCTCACTGAATGAGTCAACCCTGTTCAAGCTACAGAAGTTTATCGAGACAAAACCAAAAGCTTTAGCCGCTTCGCAGCAAGCTGAGCCCATGATCCATGAATTAGCAGAGGGTTTGCAGGATATACTGGAAGATGCTGCTCAGACTAAGGCTCAAGGGCTCGAACTACCATCCCTGGAAGAGGAGCGGGCGGCTCACGAGAATGAACTTGCTAGACAAGCCTTGAAGCAGAAGCAAGAAGAAGAGCGCAAAAAACACGACGCTATCAGGGAGGAAGAACGGATGATGCAAGATATGTTGCATCGCGAGGTCGAGTTGCAGAGGCTCAAGGTCAAAGAATCGAAGAGGCGTCAAAAGCCGCTAACTATGCCTAGCAGCTATCCAGAAAGCACCCCTGATTATGGGGACAGCAGGGTAGAATTTGACCATCCTAGTGAGATTACTGACCTAGCCGGCAATGTCTTTCGCTTTAGTGTCGTTGTTGGCAAGACCATGCTACAAGAGGGCCCGATATCAACTACGTATCGCGTTTGGCCTGGCATAGTTGGTGCTCAAGACTGTCGTGGCCTCGCTCTGAAAGAGTTCGAGTTACGGTCCTCATCGAAGGACTCGGCCCAGTTCAAGAAACAACTACAGGCATTGGAAAATCTGTTAGAATCTGTCAAGAAGATAACTCACCGCAACGTCATAAGCCTGCTAAACTATCGCGTTGACCCTATGCATATTGATGATGACTCTAGCTCCGCAGGTTGGGTCGCTCGCATTCTGATGCCGCTAGCTGACAAGGGCCCCCTTGGAGAGCTGCTCGAATTAGCTGGTCATCTTGACGTTGGCAAAGTTCGATCATGGACTGCGGATCTTCTTAATGCGTTGGGATTTCTGCATAGTCATGGGATTATCCACCAGGATATACACCCTGGCAATATTCTTCTCTTCCGAGAAGCTGCAGGTGACATCGTGCCTAAGCTCTCTGATATATCATATCAGAGAGAAATGCATGCAATATGCCGCAAGTCTAGCTCTGTCTCTTCCGTGAACTCAGCAAGATCATCGTACTGGCTACCTCCCGAAGTTGCCGGTAACTCGAAGCCACACTTTACTGCAAAGTCTGATGTGTGGGATTTCGGTGTTGTGTTCCTACAGATGATCTTTGGTTTAGACGTTTTTCAAAGGTACAAGTCCCCGACTGCTCTTATCGAGTCTATCTCTCTATCTAGTCCTTGTCACGAATTAGTGGCGAGGTTCTTCAAATTAGACCCAAAGAAGAGACCACGTGCATTCGAGTTAAGTTCGAGTGAATTCCTCGCGACTGATGCCCCAGTCGTCATCGAGGAATCACCTCATATGCTACCTCGTTCACAGTCGATAAACTCTATACCGCCAGCCCTACCTCTGAGACTAAGACGCGACTCTGCTGCTCAGCATGGTGCTTCTTCTCGCTATCGTGAAGATTTTGTGGAGGAGGGCCGATTGGGTAAGGGTGGTTTTGGAGAAGTCGTGAAAGCCAGGAAGAAGCTCGATGGTCAGATATATGCTATCAAAAAGATTACACAACGCTCGCAGGCTAGTCTTACCGAAATTCTAAAAGAAGTCCGGTTACTTTCTCAGCTCAGTCACCCTGCCGTCGTAAGATACTACAATACGTGGCTAGAGGAAATACCCGATTTTTCAGACACCGACGGTGAAACCTCCACTGACTATCTCAATACTGATGGGTCTAAAGATACGGCAACACAAGATTTAGACAGCCAATTTGCCACTAGTGCCGGTGGATTGGATTTCATTTCTTCGAGTCACCCCAATATCGAATTCGGCTACGATGATTCGGGAAGTGAGGAGGATGACCCAGATCAGAATGAACACGACGGAGATGATTCTGAAGACGACTCTGATAGCGACGACTCTACCAGCGACCCATTAGCGAGCATGCCATCTCCAGTCAGGGTCCGCAGCGAACAAAGAGGGTTCAGGACCGTTATGTATATTTCCATGGAGTATTGTGACAAAAGGGTAAGTGACGGGGTGTTGATAGATCAGATTAGATCATACCACCTACTTTTAACTAACTCGCTCTCATCCCAGACGTTACGGGATCTGATCCAGCGCAATCTTTGGAAGGAAACCGACGAGATTTGGCGTTTATTTCGACAGATGTTGGAGGGTTTAGTTCATATTCACGGCCTAAATATCGTTCATCGAGATCTTAAGCCAGAGAATATCTTCATCGGGCTGGGGCCTGATGGGGTCAATAATGTCAAAATTGGAGATTTCGGCTTAGCTACTACCGGCCACTTCGCGGCAGAGAAGGCTATTCCGACCAATGTAGAATCAAGCGAATTGACCCGAAGTGTTGGAACATCTTACTATGTGGCGCCTGAGGTCCGCCGACAGGGCAGCGGGTCATACACGTCTAAAGTCGACGTAAGTGCCTCCATTTCAATCTGCTAGCAGCCAGGTTACTGACTTTAAGCAGATGTACTCCCTCGGCATAATCTTTTTCGAGATGTGCTATTATTCTATCACGGGCATGGAAAGAGCGGATAAACTTGGCAAATTAGGCCAATCTGGTCAGTTACCTGACGACTTCCAGCCTGGCAATGCGATCTCAGCAGACATCGTGCAGTCCCTTGTGACCCACGATGTCAAAGCACGTCCGTCTAGTATGGAGGTCCTACGGAGTGGCAAACTACCCATTCAAATGGAGAATGAGACAACGCGACGAGCGCTTGCAAGTCTTACGAATAGCAGCTCCCCGTACTACCCAAAAGTGGTTTCAACGTTATTCGCTACGCCTATAGAGCCAACGAAAGACTTCGCGTGGGACATGTCCGTGCCGTGCCCTACAACTGCTGAATTGTTATACCGTGGCATAGTGAAAGATGAGCTAACGTCGATATTTCGCCGACATGGCGCAGTTGAGGCTCCTAGAAGCTCTCTCTATCCACGCTCATCGCATTACTTCGCCACCCAGAATATTGTGCAGCTCCTGGATCAAAACGGAACGGTAGTTCAACTTCCTTTTGACCTGATGCTAGGAAATGCTCGACTATTAGCGAAACAACCTCACCCTCCGGAAGTTCGCCGGTCTTTTACATTCGGACACGTTTATCGTGACAGGCAGAGTGGAGGGCAACCACAAATGATTGGAGAGGTTGATTTCGATATCACTTCGGCAGATACTCTCGACTTAGCTCTGAAAGAGGCCGAAGTTATTAAAGTTTTAGACGAGATCATCGAAACTTTTCCAAGCACGTCGTCTATGTGCTTTCATCTAGGCCACTCGGATCTCCTGCAGCTAATTTTCGATTATTGCAATATCGACTTGAGCGCGAGGCAGCCAACGGCAGAGTCATTGACCAAGCTAAATATCCACTCATTTACGTTTCAAAAGATTCGGGCCGAGTTACGATCGCCTTTAATAGGGATATCAGCCACAAGCATTGAAGATCTACGTCGGTTTGACTTTCGAGGTGAGCATTAGGTCACTGAGTTCACTACAGTATATTTTGTATGCTAAAGGTCTACCAGATACCCCAACGAAGGCCTTCGCTAAATTAAAGACCCTTTTCGAGGGTACCCCTTTCTACCAACAGCTGCATTCGACCATTGCTCATTTGAAAGGCGTGATTGAATACACAAAACGCTTAGGCGTCCATGCCAAAATCTACATCAATCCTCTAAGCTGCATCAAGGCTAATTTCTTTACTGGTGGTATCTTGTTTCAGTGCCTCTATGACAAGAAATTCAAAGACGTTTTCGCGGCTGGTGGCCGATACGATAGTCTAATACGGGCACATCGCCCTAGGATTGGCAGCCAAGGTGAGGGGCCTCACGCGGTCGGCTTCAGCTTAGCGTGGGAAAAGTTGGCAAGATTACCAAAGTCGTCTGGTAAAGCTTTCCTAAAGAAGCCTGAAGAAGAACACCAGGGAGTTTTCAGTACTAAACGCGTAAGTCCCATCCCTACACTGGAGTAAGGCCTATCACTCACACCATGTAGTGCGATGTGCTTGTTGCGAGTTTCGATGCACACACGTTACGAACCACTGGCATTGAAATTGTCTCCTCGCTATGGAGCCACGAAATTAGCGCTGAACTCGCTCGCGATTCTCGTTCACCGGAAGAACTTATTTCCAGAAATCGAGACGAGTCATATTCTTGGATCATTATAATCAAGCATGACACGCTCAAAATTAGAACCATGGATCGTAAAGACGTCCCAGACGCAGAAATCGCGTTGACTGACCTTCTACCATGGCTTAGAGCCGCACTTCGCGAGCGCGGCTCCCGCCTCCAAGTATTGCACAAGTCCGAAGGAGCTACAAGTGCAACATCGCCTTCTCAGGGAGCTAGCGTTACCCCAAATCCCGCGCAAGAAGTCCGCGTCCTTATCGCTGGCACCAGGTCCAAGAAGTTTAACCGCCAGACCGTTATCGAGCAAGCTCAGGGTAATGCCGCAGGTTTGGTTCAAAACTTTCTAGACGGCCCAATCGCGGCTGTGGAAACGTCGGACCATGTACTCAATCTTATCCAAGGTACGGCCTTGTCAGATGCCGAGAGCTGGCGCAAAGCAGAGCAGGCGGTAGATAAGAACGAGAGAAAATATATACGAAATGTCCATGACATGTTGGCCGACTGGCGGTCAACGTGGGAAGAGAAGGGGGGGAATTGTCACGCCTTTGTCTATAACTTTAGGACAACGAAGTGCATTTACTACGATCTAAGCGCATGAGTGGCCGGCTAGGCCCGCGGGGAGGGAACAACCTATGCGAGGTAGGATAGCTTGAGCTGAAGGCTTCGTTTCGACTTGAGTAAGGAGCATGATTGATGTATAACGAGAGACGAATCGCGTTGCAATTGAACCAAACTCTTCATTATACGTAAACTCCCTGCCATTCCGATCCGTTTTTAATACATTTAACAATAGGTCTTACCAATAGCTATAAGCTTCAGTACAGTCGCCCATCGCCATTCAGTTCCAAACGTTGGTGCCGGAATCTACCCTTTTCGACTATCGAGAAGGTAGCCGACCTGTACGTTAACACACAGAGGGCGATGGAGCTTCTGACTTGTTCTTTGAGACTAATGGTCTTGAATAATGCAGTACTAGGTTCTTTGTTTGTGAAAAACAATTCCTTCTAAGTCTAGTTTCATATCGTGCTAACAACTCACTTCTCATATATATGGAATTGTTTAACACGCCTCATATGCGTCTTCATTTATGATACTGAATACTTTTGATCCCATATATACTATATCTATGACCAGGCCCAAACCCCTATTTTTGGCCGATACTAATATAGCTATCAGCTGATTACCCCTGACTCGCAGACAATCTACATACAAATTATCCAGATTCAACAAAATGGCCGTCTCTAGTACGCCAGGTACCACAGCTCAAGAATTTGGCCTTGTGCGTGATGCTACAGCCTGGGAACCGAGTGACACGGCTTTCATAGATTCATACATCGTGCTTGGGGATCTAGACAGCTCTCCAGGCTCCCATCATAGGTCAGCTCCGGAGTGGAAGAGCTTCAAGATTACATTGCCGCGCCCTTCTACGGCGTCTTCCCGGGGTTCGCGAAGCCCCAAACTTCTAAACGGGTACGCAGTCTCCCTTAAACACCACGCTTACGTGACATTTTGCGTAAAGCTAACGTCCCCAGACGGAGAGCGCTTCACAGATATGCGATACAGAGACATGATAGTGGATAACTACGTCTCGGCCTGCTCTTCCGCCTTAGGCCCCAAATCAAACCCTTCTGCGCCAATGTCAAGGATCCGCTGGCTCGGCGTAGCTAACATCCTAAACACGTGTTCGCGGTCAACATTCGCGCAGATATTCCGACTCATGGGCCGCGACATGCTCACCCGAAGCAGCGTCGAGATCCGTCCAGCTCGTGATCTGAATGGCGCTAGCGCCAGCGCTGGGTATCTCTGGGATTTACTCCTTCACGACCCGTTCACGCGCGGCGTGCTCGCGCTATTGCACCACCGCGCGAGAGATGTAGGATACGCGTTCTTGAGGCGTTTCATTTTCATCAGTCATGGTTACGAGGGTCATGAGCACTCTGGTGACCCGTCGCCGCTTGAGTTGAGATTGGATCTTGTTGTTGAGCTTGCGCGGCTGGAAGATGACGAGAGCGCTATCACTGCCAATATTTAGTTGAGCGCATTGTTTGCTCGTATTCTAATGAACTTCTCTTTTTATCAGTTCTCGACGCCTTTATCTTATTAGCTCAATATTGCCATGATATATGAAATAGCATTCCGGAACCTTCAATTCAGGCACCTTGTAACTAGTCCTCCAACCTCCTAAATGCACCTCAGCAACAGGTTCAAGTATATTCGTAAGGGCGTTCTTTATAGGGATTACTAGCTTCTTCTGTGTTTCTTGCAGGTGTCTCCTCTGATACGCAAGCCTTTCTTTGTTAATAAGATATGTCTTACGATAGTCTACTAGTGTGCCTAGCCTCATGGCAGAATATATATGTATCGATTGAAAAAAGGAAAAGGAAAAAGAGAGAGAGAGAGAGGGTGCCTATTTTTGCGACGCCCATGGTTCGTACTAGCTACAGCAAGCGCATGTTTGAGCGTTTGACGATATTGTGAAG
The DNA here is from genome assembly GCA_029590625.1 of Lasiodiplodia mahajangana. Lineage (NCBI taxonomy): Eukaryota > Fungi > Ascomycota > Dothideomycetes > Botryosphaeriales > Botryosphaeriaceae > Lasiodiplodia > Lasiodiplodia mahajangana. The sequence goes on from JAPUUL010000088.1 coordinate 10,476, forward strand.
AAGTGTACATGTAATGCGGCTCAATGAATAGGTCTCTCTACCTAAGGAGGTTATCAAATGCTCAGCCCAGGTACAATACATTTTATGTCAAATCCACACAGCATCTAATTAGCAAGCAAGACGAGCCTTGACCACGTTCAGTGAGTGCCTCACTTGTCTCCCTAGATAGATATCACGCAGAAAAATACTGCTAAAAACAAACCCCCTAGTCTTATATACGTAAGTGTGGGCCTTCGGTACGGACGGCAATGTATATGTAGGTCTTGAATACTTGTTCACGCACGAGGAACACCAACTACTACTTCTAATGGCGGGATATCTATATACAAATTAGCCCCTTGTTTAAAGGCCGAGGGTATGTATGTAGGTAGTTATGGGTAGTCGGGGCTGCGACAATAAAGAGGGGGAATATGCACGCCTCATCCCTTGCAGCCAACACCTACACCTCAGGTACTCAGTATATCTTTCTCGGCCCCTTTCTCCGTGAAAATGACAACTCGTGCTACACAAACAAAACAACCTACAGAATATGCTGGAATTTTCGTCTCACCTCTCCGGCCTGGTCAATTATTCCGGCTGCGAAAGGGCCAGTAACGCATCCGTGCTCACTCTCGCACGAAAAGGGACCTTGACGTCATCTGGCGGTGCCTGCCTACATGTCGACAATTTTCTCTTTCAAGCTTCTTCTCGNCCCATACGCCCTAATCCGATTCCATGGAGAGCTGGCTAGAGGCATCTGGGGCAGTGGGCTTGGATGGCCTGGAGCTTGCCGATTTCCCGGCTACCGGCCGCGGTGTCAAAACACGGCGACGCTTCAAAGAAGGGGAGAGGATTCTCACTATTCCCTCTGGCATCCTCTGGACGGTCGAACACGCCTATGCTGATCCTCTCCTTGGGCCAGCCTTGCGCTCTGTAGGGCCGCCCCTGTCCGTCGAGGATGTCCTGGCTACGTACATTCTCTTCGTCCGCTCTCGCGAGTCGGGGTATGATGGCCTACGAAGCCACATAGCGGCGTTGCCTACGGGTTACTCTTCAAGCATATTCTTTACGGAGGACGAGCTAGAGGTCTGCGCGGGGACTTCCCTGTATACCATCACGAAACAGCTAGAGGGATCGATCGAGGATGATTACAGGGCATTAGTCGTGCGACTGCTTGTATCGCATCCCGATCTTTTCCCCCTCGACAGATTCACCATCGAAGACGTAGGTGCCACACGCGCGTGATAATGTCAATGTTGCACACCAACCACTGACGCTCCCTTCGTTTTAGTACAAATGGGCTCTCTGCACTGTCTGGAGTCGTGCGATGGATTTCGCGCTTCCGGGTGGAAAGTCGGTTCGGCTTTTGGCGCCCTTCGCCGATATGTTGAACCACTCGTCCGAGGTTAAGCAGTGCCACGCCTACGATCCCGCATCCGGGAATCTCTCCATTCTCGCGGGGAAAGATTACGAAGCCGGAGACCAGGCCTTTATATACTATGGCTCCATTCCGAATAGCCGTCTTTTACGTCTCTACGGCTTTGTCATGCCCGGTAATCCTAACGACAACTACGATCTCGTTCTCTCCACGCACCATCAGGCGCCCCTTTTTGAGCAAAAGCATAAGCTTTGGGTATCGGCAGGGCTTGATTCGACCTCGACCATCTCCCTTACCCTCAACGATCCACTGCCGAAAAATGTTCTTCGCTACCTCCGTATTCAGAGATTAACCACAGCAGACCTCGCCATCGTATCGCGTCGGCAAACCGACGCCACAGATGAGAAATTCAGCGATTCGAACGAAATAGAAATCCTGAGCTTCTTGATTGGATCGTTTAGTCGTCTTCTCAATGGTTTCGGGACGCAGCCGGGAGAGCTGGAGGAACAACTCGCAGAGGGCGTCTATCCCTCGGGAGGGAACGCATGGGCTGCGGCGCACGTGAGCTTGGGCGAACAACAGGTGTTGCGATTGGCAAAAAGGAGAGCGGAGGATTTGTTAGCGGTCGTGGAGTGGGGAGGTAGCAGCACCGACTATTCGTTGCCGCCACCGGAGAACTGTGCGAACTGCGGAAAGCCTTCTGCGCAGTTGATGTTGTGCGGGAGGTGCAAAGCCGTTGCGTATTGCGGGCGGGAATGTCAAGTCGCTCATTACAAAGACCACAAGGCAAAATGTCGAGCCAAGGCTTCTAAGAACAGTTAAGAGCGGTCACAAGATGAAATGAAAAGAAGAATAGAATTTTCGACCAATTCGTAACCCTAACTCGTGACTCGCATGCAACTATCAGAGGGGTGCAAGAAAGGGGCTTGAGTCAAGCTATCTCGACTCCGCGTTGAAGGCACTATTCAACCTGTTTACGGGGCTCAAACATGCCAATAGCACGAGATGTTGGTTTTTAGCGATGATATATATATATATATATATACTCACCTTCACCTTCACGGAAGCACGGCGTCTAGATCACACAGAAGCCTAAATAACAAGGGACACCACACATTTTCGCCAGCCGCTGGTACCATATGAGCATTTATAGCTCAAGGCTCCGTAGACTGATTGTGCTAGGCGAGTCGGGGGCCGAGGAGTATATGTACGGGTGTGGTAAGTGGTATCATAATTCTATAATACATATATGATTACAAGAGCTGAGGCATGGCGCACCCTTTTGTGTATACCGTACAACCTGATCCCTATATACCCAGATCCCCATCCACCTTGTCATAATCGATCGAAGCGGGACTCGGATCTTGTGGCTTCAATCCGCTATGCATACATATTAGCATCCTTGCGAGCCCTATGCTAGAGGGAAAGCGAATCAATATTTCGCCGAGGGCTGCCTTCTTCGTTCCCAGGTCCGGCATGTCTAAGATAAATATACCACCCCAGTCGACACGGTGGTAAGAGTCCCCTTCGTTCGAGTCGTTTGGTCTCATTTCCGACAGTCACTAGATTCTTCGTCTGGTGCTCGTAGATCCTTCGCCTGCCTACGGAAGACATCTTCCCACTCAAGCGGGCCTTCAGCACCCACCATATACACGGGCTGTCCCTCCGCTCTCTGTCTCTCCTGCTCCCTGAACTCTCGGCCTTTTTGGGTAAATTCTTTCAGGTTGCCCTGAAACATCATATGCCACTGGGCCTCTTTATCGCCAGCATCGGAGAAAATTTTGCGGCGTCTTTCTTTAAGCTGTTGATATATTCTCTGCGCACGTGGCTCTTTAACTTCTTGTATTTCGTATTCGACCGTCCAGTCATCGCCTTGCTGAAGATTGTCGGGCCGATGCACATAGGCACCATTTACTTTATTTTTGATGGTTAACGTAAAGGCAAGCAGCTCAGACGGTTGAGGTTGTTCACCGGCATCTAGATGGGGTGCTTCGTCTCCTTGGCCGTCTAGAGTGTCGGCCGTCTCCGAGTTGGCATCATCGGTCGAGCTACCATTAGGATGATGGGATTCCACAGAGGAATCCTGATCTTGTGTGTCATTACCGCTTGCCCGCTCGGGTTGCTCCATCTTCGATTGAGAGATGAGCCGGCCAAGAATACGTTCGAATTCTCGGAGTTTGGACGCATCATCCTGAGAGGTGTCAATGTCGTTACCCGAAATGGGTCTCTCATCAACCCTTCGCGCCATGCGCATAATGAGACTCTTTAGTGGCTCCAAGTTTGTAGAAGCTCCGTCCTCGTTAGATTCCTTCGCTTCAAGCTCGCCTTCAAGTTCTTCCTCGTCATCATCCTCTTCCTCTTCTTCTTCTTCCTCTTCCTCCTCCTCAAACCTCTCCTCTATATCCTTTGGTTCACTAGAATGTAATCCAGTTGGAGCCACAGGTTCGTCTCTCATATTCTCAGACGTTATTTGAGAGGTACTCGATTGCAAGCCAGTATCCGTTACAGGTTTGTCTAAATCGAGACTAGCTACTGGGGGTGAAGATGTGACTGCCGGTTCGAGAGAGGAGGTATGGACGTCAGAACGTATACCCTCAGGGTCTTTTGTCTCCGTCCCTTGATTTAAATCGGAGGGCAGAGTTGCCGCATCACCCTCTGAGCGCACCAGCTCCGGTTGGAGACTTTGATCCGGCTCTTCCGGGGTTTGCTCGGCAGCTTGTCCTTCGAGCTCATCTTCGTCAATAGTTGGTTCTTCGTTTGAATCAATCGTGGTCTCGCCTGCTTGGGCAGATTGGCCGCGACCCATTAAGGCTCCAAGGAGTGCATTGACGTATTCGCTCGACTCCGCATGCGATCTAACGGGGATAATGCCGCTTTGCTCTAAGGCATCTGCAATGGCCTCTCTTACAAGCCCGACACCCTCTTCGTCGTCACCCATTGCTTCTTCAACCATTTGACGAGCTTCCTGCCAGGCGGCAAAACTGTCTATTTCTTGAGCAGGCGTAGGCAAGGGCACGACCCGATCAAAGCCCTGGTCATTGGTGTCTTCAACCTCAGTATTTGGCTGGTCCACGTCATCCTCGGCATTATTTCTCACGAGGCCAAGAATGTCTCTCTCAAAAGCCTCTACAGAAGCTTTTCCCGCATTTTGGACCGCTGCTATTTCCTCGGGAGTGGTAGGTTCAGCAAAGAAATACATAAATGGCGCCGCTTCAGACGTCCTTGTCTCAACATGTAGGCGCAAGGATTTCTCGGGCCATTTCTGAGTAGCACGATTGAGAAGCTCATTCAACAACTTCAAGCTGGCCTTGAACTCCTGATCGCCTATTAGTCTATTGTCGGATCCGTGCAGAGCTAAATCCATTTCCGTGAGAGGGATGTATTGAAACCCAAATATACGTTGGGTGTTGTGGAATGCAACGAATATGCCGTCCATGCGACCCATGCGAACCTGAAGTGAGTATTTCAAAAACGCGGATCGAATCATGTCATAGTACTCTCGCTCGAAGGACTCCCACTGACCAAACCGGCTTCGGATCTCGTAGCCAAGGCCTTTGTGATAACCCTTGGCATCCATACGAATAGATATGACGGCACGTGTCTTGAGGTCAAACATGCCTGTCCCCGGTACTCTTTGATCGTGGGCATCAAGCTGCGATCGCATCATAAAGTCCTGAAAACCGGTATAGTGAAATGCTTCCTCGGCGTTTCGCTCTTCTTCTGTAATCTGGTCCGAATTCCCATGTCGATACCTCTCATACTCGTCCTTAGAGAGCGTCAGGAGCTTCTCCATGGACTTGCCCAACATGCTGAGGATGTTTGCAGTGTCAAATTCTTTGTCAGCATCAATGGCATAGGTACCATCTTTCCAGTGCAGAAAGATCGCTGCGGGAGCTCTCATAATCCTAGTGAACCGCGTTGAATCGGGTACGATGCTCCTAGATAGCATCGATGTGTTTATATCACGCCATGCAGAGAGAAGATAATGAAAGTGAGCAAGCATCGAGGTCATACTGGATGTCGATCCTGTGTATTTCTTTTGCTGCTCTTTTGCGATTGAAATGAGCGTGCTATCCTTGGACGATGTTACATACTCTTTCAAAGCATTGAAGTCGAATTCGTTGACGGGCATGATTTCCGAAAGATAGGGATCAAAGTTGTAGACCCGAGATCGAGGGTCTTGAAGCTGATAAACACCAGGGTTAAATAGAACTCTATCCAAACCATATGAAAGCGATGGAACTGCTGGTCGGACAGTCTCGATAGGATCCAATGACAGCTCGTTGGGATGTACTTTATCAGGCAGCTTATCACTCATCCGTGCTGACTTAGCCTTAGGTGACGAAAACTGGTCGGCCGAAAATGGTATACCTAAATTCGCCGGCTTCGCTATCCCGGGTTTACCTCCGGATTTGTTTGCCCGCGCCAAAGCACGGCGGACTTTTGATGGCTGAGTAGAGCTTTTTGAAGATTTCCGTTTAGATCGTGGCTTTGCTTTTGCAGAAGCACGATCTTTTTTGGCGCTTGTACTTGGAGGTGCGGCTTCTGTGTCAGGTGTTATGGACTCCAAGTCAACCTCCTCAATCGGGGCATCTTGTGTAGAAATTGCCTTGGGGCTCTTGCCTCCCTTCTTCTCTGCCTTCCCCTTTGCCTTAGTCTTCGCCTTTGCTTTTGCTTTTGCTTTTGCTTTGGCCGTGGGCTCTGTGGGTTCTGGCTCTGTGGGCTCCTTGGTGGTGGCTTTTGTTGTCGGTATCTGGCCAACATCGACACCTCGCGTGGTGAGAACGTTCTGTAATGCCGAGAGCGCGCCCTGGAGGACTTTCAATTGGCGCTGAGCATCGGTTTCTGGGTGCTTCTCGGAGGATGAGGGGGAAGTCGTCGGACCCCCCNTTGCTGGGCTTCTTCTTCTTTTTGTTCTTTTTGGGTGGAAGAGGCCCAGCTGCCTCCGGCGCTACATCGGCCGAGGCAGTTGTTGCAGGGGAGGGCATGTCAGCCTCGCGCCATGCGATGGTGGTGCTAAAAGGTCGGCCATGATGGGTAGCGACGGGACGTCTTCGGGATACGATGGAAGCCGAATGGGGCGTCGCTAAACATGAAGCGCAGACATAAGGATTGGTGAGGCGGCAAAGTCCACGACGGCCCAATTGGAGCATGGCAAACACAATAACGCTTCAAAGCAGACGTGACTGCGGAATTCCTTGTATAGAATAGAAGGGTGAGGTCGAATTTGGAGAGATGCGTGTACACGAGCGCATGAGGGACCTGGATGTCTAAAAAAAAAAAATTATCGATACGATTATCAAGATGAAGCGCGAGTCACCATACCTACAGACATATAGGTAGGTACATGTACCCAGACCACTTAAAACAGAACAAGTAGGTACCATATCGGGTGAACATAGTGGAACAATACCTAAGCATTCGTAGCTTTTACATTGCAGTACATTTGTCGCGCAAGACAAATCGGGGTTAGCTCATTTTCTGTTTCCACTTCACATTACCTAAGGTTAGGTACTTATACACAGCTCTTATTGCTCGTCGATTTACTTAGACCTCCTTCAATAAATACTGTAAAACAATCAACTTTCGTATACGTGTTGTAGTCCGAGTTGAAATGGAAACGATGCGGCCTATTCGCTATTTAGTTTGCATAATCAGCCCTACTACCTAATAACCATTATTTTCCTTTTAATTACGCGAGCTGTCCATTGACGCACTAGAGATAAAATAATGAAACTTTTCTTCTTCTTTCTTAGGTATCTTTCTCACCAGCATCAAGTCAATAATTTGTGATTATACAAAGTAATATGCAGCTAGAAGTGATATTTGTTGGAGTGCTTCAATCCAGACAGGTGACTACATAGCTGTTTAAAGGCATTGGGAGCTCTTCAGGTTCAACAGCCATCCCCCCTCCCCTTCCTCCTTTTCAGTCAAAGCAGAATACGCCTCTCTTCTATAACCCGCCGATAATCTTAGTACAACCCATGCAGCCCAAAAGTTATGTGGTACAGCATTAGGTGGGTAGTAAGCAAATAGGGTCAGCATTGCCACATAAACAACAACTATCTCCTAAGCTAGAAAACCTCAACACGGCCGCCATAATAAGTCAGAACCCTAGAATCATCTAGATATATCCTAAGCGAGTAGATCAGCGAACAGAGTAGACCTTTCCTCCGTCATCCTTTTCCTCTCGGGGCCTTGTCTTCGGAGCCCAGTATAACTTCATAAACCGCTAATGCCAAGCGAAAATATGACTTCTCATTCTCACTGTTATTGTTATTGTTATTGTTACTCATTACCGCCTGCTTCAGTATTGTCGCACAATCCCTTGCGGAAACAGTGTAGCCAACAATAGGCCAGGCATGACTTGCTTGTTTCAGAACTGCTAGCCTACCCGCCTCTGTATTATAGCGTTCCATGGATTTGCAGCAAATTTAGTTGACAGATCGGAATCAAGTCCATGTAAATATTCACAGGGAAAAAGTAACCAATAACGCAGACGCAAATATACAGCCATTACGCGGCAGTTTCATAGTAAATGTACCCAGGACGTTACTCAGCATGCTTCACACGACAACTTTGTTTACCTTCTCTCCTTTATCCCTGTCACCACATCTCATCGCCCCATTTGTGCTTCTCGAGTCCACGGGGCCTCAGCCATATGCAAGGGGAATCGGCAATACCGAGTTACAGAAGTCTGTAGCTCAGTGCCCTTCGGTATAAATAGACTCGGCTGAGCCTGACTGAATTGAAGGCAAGCCGAAGATTTTTGAGACCCAACAAGAATCGTTAGTCGAATCCGAACTTCATCCCAAGGCCTTTTCACAAGACTTGACTAAGCCAGACCGAAAGTATTCGATACATAAATCCCAAACGATATCACCAAAGGGCTCAAACTTTGAGCTCCTACTATTGCTACACTAAGTGCACAACCACGTATGTTTATACAGCCGAGCCCTACCCGTCTAAGCACACAGATTCGTGAGTCACCAAGTTGTGCTAATGTCGCTAGTTGAATATCTACAATGTCTAACCCGATGGATTACACGATTGCCTGGATCTGTCTCCATGAAGACATGGAGGTTGCCGTGATGCTCCTTGACGAGAAACATAACCCACCAGAATCTCTACCTGTGAGCGACGCCATCAGCTGTGCGTTCGGCCGAATCAACAGCCCAAGCGGGGGGCGGGACATTGTTATTATAGGGACATCCCAGGACGCTGCCGATTCACTGCGCATTGGAGATTACATGCGGAACTTCCTAGAGATCCAAGTTTCATTATTCGTCGGTACCGGTGGCAGTGGCGGTGATCCAGCGAAGCACGATATCCGCTTGGGCGATGTCGTAGTGGCAACGCCCGTTGATAGGCGCGGTACGCCTATGCTCCAGTATCAGTACGACAAGACTATCCAGGAGAAAACCTTGGCCCCCGCGGTCCTTTTATTCCCCAAGCCACCGCTATCTTATCTGACTCTAGTACCAATCCTCGAAGCCGAACATAAGTTTGAAGGCCATAAGATTAACGAAACTATCGCGGCCGTCCTTAGTAAATCTCCAACGGCCCAGGCTAAATACCAACGACCGGTTGCCAGTACGGACCGACTCTATAAACCCGATGTTGTTCACAGGGATGGAGACAACAAAGGCTGCGCACTCTCCTGTGGAGATGATGAATCAAAACTTGTGCTCCGAAAGGCACGACCAGAAAACCGACCCGATCCCAAGATCCACCATGGCTTTATCGCTTCATCCGACCGACCGGTGGAAGATGCTTTGATTCGTGACAAGATTTCGGAAGAAAATGGCATTCTGTGCTTCGACGTGGGAGCTGCTGCAATGGTGCCGGCTATGTCAGCTGGCTGCTTGGCCATTCGCGGCATATGCGACTACTCTGACAGTCACAGGAATTCAGTGTGGAGAGGTTATGCGGCAATGACTGCGGCCGCATACACGAGGGAACTCATTGCAACACTGTGTTAGTGCGAGTGGGTAGACCCCATGGGGGTCTACTTGATTACCTAAGGAGGAATTCTTTTATATTTTCCTATAAAAGAATAAGCAGTTATTTTTCCAGTTTCGTAGCTTTCTAGCCTANGGGGGGGCACGTCTCCTGGAGGAGACACCTCCGGTGTCTCTACCATGGAGATAGTCTCACAAATTTACTTATTTTCACTGAATCTCTATAAATCTCTGGAAGTGCTATGTGACAAGGTCAGGCCTCCAGAGTGCGGTCTCCGTGAAGACTACACGAGCCGTTTCAATACAATGACCGTGGCCGTATACGCGAGGCAACTCATTGGAAATACCTAGTTATTTACCTATGTGTTCAACCTGCCACAAGGCACAATTCACTACCGCCACTGCATCTATGGAAACCATCGTGGGCATTAGCAGGAGACTATTACAGGGCATGTAGGGCTGAAAAGAGTGGCTATTCTTGTATAAAAGAAGGGCAGTACTCGGACGAAAGGTGTTAGGAACTCTCGCGCAATAACAATAGTCTATCACTTGTTTCAAATTTAGAATCACCTGAGACAATGTATAGATCTCTTATTGGAATGTCACCATGCGGAGTTTTGGCTTATAATGGAATTGTCACTGTCGTCACTATTCTCGCCTCTGGAGGGGGGCACTTTACGCTTGGGACAGCTCTCAACTCATTGGTCTCTATGCCGCAGCCGGTGCAGCTTAGATCTTGTTTCTGATACAACAACGCCTCAGTATCTTCACACCTAAATGGATGTTTTCTCTTGATCTCGTGGGTACATGGCATATGGTGCTACTTTTTTGCTGGCCGTCCTTAGCTATCGTCAACGATACTGCCACCATCTACTCTCTACCCCCTCCCTATCAAATTCCCTTCAACGAATCCTCTTTACATGCCGCCCTCTTGTCACTACCCTTCATCGCAGCCCTTCTTGTTGGTGGAGATCCAATTGGCCCTATTTCTCAGGTATTCCATTTATAAGGTTTGGTTCCTCGTGGCCGGGGTCTTCATGTTGGTAGCCGCCCGTCTGCTATCCACGATTGATTACAGCACCACTCGCGTCCCTATAACTAGCTATACTGTCATCCAAGGGGTGGAATGCGGGTCTATCGTCCAATTACCATTCACGGTTGGTCAAGCCAGAGTCCCTCAGTCCAATGCAGGTCAAGCGACAGCATTCCTCACTTGTGCGCAATGGCTGGCCTAGTGTTGGCTCTAGACTACGGTATTACTCAACCGCGAAACCGGCGAGGGTGGAGCCATTCTCTCTGACTCCTCGCGGTCACGTTTCTGGGCAACTATAAGCGGAGTGGGTTCATCGGGTTTTGATAATCTGGACCTTGGCACTTGCCGCAATACTTCGCCTATCGTGGCCCGAAACCTTGGCAAGGTGTTTTATCTCGATCTCATAGGCTCTGCTCCAGGGGAAGAACAAAGCGATTCGTAGCATGTATATGAACTCCAAGGTCCCGAGTACGTAGTATGACGATAGAAGTAGTAGTGCTAATTATGATCAGCAGAATAATTTACGAAGACTACACAAGGCAACATTCATAATGTCTTCTGTTAATGGAAAATTTACTGTTAGCTTAGCCGTTACGCTGGCCCGGGTCTGGGTGTAGGCACCGAGGAACAATGAAAGGGGTATGAACGGCCATTAATACTACAAAACCCCATAGTGCCCAATCCTCGCTTCTCCTATAGACACATCATGGACATACATACACATATATACTGAGTTACCCGATTCCTAGCCCCCCCAGACTCCGCTCTATCGTATTCATCCAGCTTCCACCGTTCATACTCAACTCAGTCTATCCATCGTAACATTTGCTAGGCTAGTTAATAAGCCTGAAATGAATTTCTCTCTGCTGATATCCTCTGACCTGGAAACGCTCGATGTTGCGATTCTAGGAGCTGGAATCTCTGGAATTAATGCTGCATATCGTCTGATGAAAGAATTCCCATACCTCAAGTTCATAACCTCTTATAGCTATCGCCTAGATAGGATCCTAGGTACACTTAATCGACTACAAACTGACTTCTTACGACTCAATCTCTCGCTAACTTCCATGGGGTAGCCACTGTTGCCACCGCACCTCGAGTGATTATCGTGATGCGTCAGTAGGGGGCTATTATAGGGTCTAGAGGGCTGAATAAATGGGCTAATCTCATATATATGTAGGGTAGTAGTTTTAGGAACCTTCGCGCAATAACAAAAGTTTGTCACCTATCCCAGACCGAGGGGCCCTAGCACACAAAACTATTCTTTCGTTGCTACCTCCCTCCTCGCATTTAATTGCCTTCGTCTTCACGGCCCCCGAAAGAACCGCGGTGTAGACATCTTGCCCTTTGACGGGAAAACCGGATTCTTGCATTGAAGCTGAATATGTTGTGTAGCCTTGTCTTATAGTGCATACAGCATGTAGCCCTTTGTCCTTTTATTTGGAATTGACGGTGAGTATCCCTTCGGCACATTGCATCGGATGATTGCACCCGTGGCCCCATTGCAACAGGGTTGATGGCACATACGGCCCAAGGCAGAATACCTCTACTTAGGCATGAAGTATCTGTACACCAGCTAATAGATGTAAAATACTTATATACAAGCTCTAGAAAAGTTACTTCATTTCTATAACAAAGACCCCACGCGAAGGCTTAGCTCGGGGCTTCAATTCAACTAATAATTCACGCTCGGTCTGGACGTCCATGGCTTCTCCTTGATTCAAACAGGGCCGAGTAGGCCTATTTCCTAGCCCCTAGCTGGGACTCGACTAACTTCGTCGTTGGATTATTTTGAACAGCTTATACTTTAACGTTGAGTACGTGAACTATTCTTGTATTGCTAGTAGACCCTCTAGTATACCCCGGGTCACACGCCTCCGTTGTCTAGACGCTGGATGGTCGCCGTACAATGAACAACAGCTTCTGAATTAGGGCTAGCCAAAGGTCTATTCCGCTAAGCGCCCAGGTAATGCCTTACGACGTAATTAGAAACGAACGTTGTGAGCATTGCCGCAAAACCTGTGGTCATTACTACCACCTTCAGGATGGGGGCTATCAACGCAACCACCACAACAAAAGTGAACAGAAATAGAATTGTCACGTAGTGGAAGCCTCACGGCCCGGGAAAGTGCATGTGGCCCCAATAAACGATCTCGTAATACGTACATAGTAACTACCACGATACTTACGTAGGATAGGACTACAGCCAGAATACAACCTTAAGGTTATGGTTCGATACCATTCCCTACATAAGTGGTGGAACTAGCTTGGTATAACCCAAAAAATACGCGGGGCATGATATGGCGCCGCGGCGAGGTGCAAGTGACGGGCTTGGAAGAGACTTTCGCGCCATAGATGGAAGGTAAAATTCAACCTTGTCACTAATACGCATGTACCTAGCCATGATGACGGTGAAAAGGACTCGTAGCCTTATTATACCACAGGTCTACCCGATTTTTTCCTATCGACTAGCTATCGCAGATGTTGACAAATTCTTGGCATCAATCGATGAGCCAGGGATTATAGCAATATATGCAGGTTTCTGTCGACAGGGTTGCATCTACATCGGATGAAGCACCCACCAAAACCCTCTAGACGCGGTGCTCTATCCTACCCAGCCTTGTGAACCGGTCTAATTAGTTTCTCCGGGCCACACAATTCCCTTTCGAGAGTTTTGCAGTTAGAATCTACCTAGCAAGTACACTTTCTCACACTTACAACTCCTCTACATTGATGCTAGATGTTTGGCCCACAGAGCAACCAGCCGTGCTACCGGCCGGAATAATCAAAACCACCAAGGTACATCTTTGATAGGGTTATCCGTCTAATACAGAGCGTGCCTATGAGCTAAGGTAGTAGTAGTTTGCCACTCCTGGTCTCATCGTGGAGCCGAATCCCCTTCTCGCGTGTGACATTCAGGGGCTATTAAATGTTGCCCGATCATGAATGTCGGGAAGTTTCTTGCGAAGATTGCCTAGCCAGTAACATGTGAGATATTCTACGAAGTCCTCGGCATGGGCCAGGGGTGCATGGTTGAGGCTGATACGATATCCCGCTCTCCTGGCCTCTTTCCGAAGCGGCCATCCATTGTGTTACCCTCACAGCCTGCCTGAGGTTGCATTTCCACTCACCGAGTTGACGTCCGCAATCAAATTATGGGACCCAAGGGGGAGGGGGCGTAGCGCGGATCGCCGAGAGGAGTCACCAATAACGCACAGGCGAGGATATACTGCGGTTATCTTCGTCGATCCGGGCACCTCGGTGGCCAGGGTTGTACTGTCCGGTAGGTTATGCGTGAAACCCATTCGGCTTATGCTTCAGCCTGGCTGTTAAATTATTATATAGAGGACTCGCGTGATCCTTTTGGTCGAGCGAGCTACTCAGCGTACATCTCAACGATCTCGTTTTCACTCAGTTTCTCCTCCAGATTGTTGAACACGTCCAACAGCAGAAGAACAAGTTGTTAGGTGGGCCGAAGACTCCAGACACGCCGGCCCCAGACAATACTGTCCAACAACTCAATTCTAAACTTTTGCAATCACTAAGTTGCTAAGTAAGTCTGAAATATCACGGCTTGGTCCTATTACACGTCTCGGTTTGTGGTCTAACAAGTCGTTCTAGAACAGGCAGTCAAGCTTCTACATAATGCCAGACCGTAGCATCTACACGATTGGCTGGGTCTGCGCCGTCAACACCGAATTAATCCCCGCCAGGGCATTCCTTGATGAGAAACATGAGGGAATTGGCTTTAAATACGCACATGACAACAATACCTATGTCTTAGGTCGGATAAAATATCATAATGTTGTTATTGCATCGCTCCCTGACGGGACCTATGGGGAGGTTGCTGCCGCGAATGTTGCTCGCGACATGATACGCAGCTTTCCAAATATCAGAATTGGACTGATGGTTGGTATTGGTGGTGGTGTTCCGACGAACCACGACATCCGCTTAGGCGATGTCGTGGTGAGTCGCCCTGGAGACGGGTCTTCGGGTGTGTTTCAGTACGATTACGGACAGACCATCCAGGATCAAGCATTCGTCTACACAGGGGTTTTGAACAAACCACCAGACTCTGTGATGACGGCGGTAAATATCCTCCAATCTATCCATAAGACAGAGGGCCATCAGCTTAACGAAGCTATTGCGAGCATCTTGGATAGACATCCAATGCTTCGGGATGAATTTCAACGACCAGCCGCCGGTACGGACCGACTTTATAGGTCTGATGTTGTTCATGCGGCCAAGGACGGAAATTGCGAACTCTTTTGCGGGGATGAATCAAAACTTGTCTTCCGAAATGCACAATCTCCACGCCAAAGAAATCCCGAGATCCACTATGGCATTATCGCGTCCGGAAACCAAGTGATGAAAAATGCCCTGATTCGCGATCAGCTTTCAAAAGAAAAAGACGTTTTGTGCTTCGAAATGGAAGCTTCTGGGCTGATGAACCAATTTCCTTTCCTCGTTGTTCGCGGCATATGCGACTACTCTGATAGTCACAAGAATTCACTGTGGCAAGGCTATGCAGCAATGGCTGCGGCCGCATACACAAAGGAACTCCTTTACCACATCGATGCGGAGGTGGTTGAGGTTGAGCGAAGATTGGGCCAGCTATTTATACAGCGTTAGTTATCTATCCAGAGCACAGGTATCATTACTAGAGATGTATTGAGTAATATTATAATAGTGCAAGAGAATACAAAGCAAATCAAAACAACAGTCGAAACTACAAGAGAAGAAAACCATGCCAATTCTATTTACGATTGGCTTTCGCCTCCCGATCCGTCAACCAATCTAAACAATGCATTGGATAATAACCGTCATCCAGGTTCAGGGGAATGGCTCCTTAACCACGTATCGTATACATCCTGGAAAAAAGAGGAGAGCTCGTTTTTATGGCTCTGTGGAATTACTGGATGCGGTAAAACAGTGCTCGCTTCTACTATCATCGAGAACCTCCAAAAGGATGAGATGTCTTGCGGCCCTCTTCTCTATTTCTATTTCGACTTTAGCGACGCCAAAAAGCAGAGTCTCCACATGATGCTTCTATCCATGGTTAGCCAACTATACCTAAAAAGGCAGGATACTCGCGGTCCCTTAGACGAGCTTTATTCTCAAGAGAATAGGCAGAAACCAAGCCTGAAGAAGCTTCGCGAAATCTTCCTGGATATGGTTCAGCAAGCAGGCGGCGAGGTTTGGATAGTACTCGATGCGGTTGACGAGTGCACAACGCGAAGAGATCCGATTGGTGGATTGCTACTATGGATTCAGAGTCTCCCTGATTCCCAAATCAACGCCCACCTCCTTGTCACAAGTAGGCCTGAACCTGATATCAATGCTTTTATCGGAAGTTGGACCGCCAATCCAAGGATAATTCATATCGAAAGTATGGTGATAAAGGATGATATAAGCGCATATGTTCGTGCATGTGTTCGAGACTCTAGTGGACCTATGAAAAGGTGGTGCGAGGAACCAGAGATTCAAGGCAACATTGAAAATACTTTGATCCAAAAAGCAAATGGCATGTAAGTTATATCGATCCTTAATAAATGGTGGTTTGCCTAACATGGAATTAGGTTTCGATGGGTCTCATGTCAGCTCGATGAGCTAGCAGAATGTCTCAATGCTCGAGAGGTCCGGGAAGCCCTTAAAAATCTGCCAAGGACGTTAGATGAAACATATGATCGCATGATAGAAAAAATTGACCCTAAGCGGAAGTCCTCCGCTGTGAGGCTTTTGCAGTTCCTGGCTTTCTCCGAGAAGCCTCTGGAGTTGGAAGAAGTCGTCGATATCATAGCAGTAGAGACGAATGGGTCGATGTTTAAACCGAAAGATAGGCTTCCTATCCCAGACGAAATCTTAAAGTACTGCCCCAGCTTGGTTATTAAGGTCGAGACGAACGTCATCAACAGTCCAAGGATAGAAGACCAAAGCCTTGTGACAACGAAAAAACACATCCAGCTATCTCACTTTTCAGTCAAAGAGTATCTAGTTTCGAGCCGTCCAAAGCCCGACATCGCCAGGAATTTTGAGACGACATTAGCTAAGGTATCACTCGCCGAAGTCTGCCTTAACTATCTATTGGGGCTAGAATACAACCAGACAAACGAAGAGCTCCATCGACACTACCCGTTCGCGTTGCATGCTACAAAACACTGGGCAAACTATGCTGTTGCAGCAGAAAGCAATGCTCCGCCTACATTATCAGACTTGATAGTGAAATTCCTCGGCAACTCGACGGCATTTAGGGCTTGCTATGAGAAGCTCTATGACACCACTAAAGGACTAAAAACACTACTGCCCTTATTTTATGCGGCCTCTGTTGGGCTCGGTCACGTTGTTCGATTACTGCTAGACAATGGCGCTGACCCCAACGCTATAGGGCAACGTTCCGAACACTATGAAAGCACTGTCCTCCATGCCGCCTCGTCCTCAGGGCATGGGGCAATCGTTGAAATGCTACTTAACAGAGGCGCTGAGGTGAACGCCAGGAACGGAGACCTCAGTACTGCCCTCCATGCCGCTTCGTCGTCAGGGCATGAAGCGGTTGTTAAATTGCTACTTGAAAGCGGCGCTGAGGTAAACGCCCGGAACGGAGTGGACCTTACTGCTCTCCATGTTGCTTCAACTTGGGGACATGAAGAAGTTGTTAAATTACTACTTGAAAACGGCGCTGAGGTAAATGCCCAGAACCGAGAAGACGTTACTGCTCTCCATCTTGCTTCGAATGCGGGGCATGAAACCGTGGTTCGAATACTGATAAATAGCAACGCTGACATAAACGCTGAATGCACGACTTACGGCACCGCTCTCGGGGCCGCTGCAACCGAAGGGCATGAGGAAGTTATGAGGGTACTGGTGACTAAAGGTGCTAGCATGACCATTGTTGCTGGCCCCCACGGTGATCTCCTCAATACAGCAGCATCTTTTGGGAATGGGAAGGTCGTTAAATTACTACTTGAATTGGGGGCTGATGTAAACGGCAAAAATGAATTCTACCGCAGTCATCTCAGCGAAGCCCTATATAAACTAAACGCCCGCGTTAGCCCTTGTCAGAACCCTGAAGATCAACTGGAGTATGGAGAGGTCATTGAGCTATTACTAGACCGGGGCGCCATTGTAACCGATAGTGACCGTGAGCTCATCGATAAATTCGCTTCGTGCCTGGAGAACGGAGAAAAGATTCTCTCGATACTGCAACACAGATACGCCAATGTTGGTAACACAACTTTGCCCAGAAGGCGCAAACGGGATTGCGAAGAGTCTGCTGGAGAGTCGTCGTCTAAGCGACAGAGAAGTCCTTACATCTGAGAGCGAGCGAGTACTGTAGTTGCATAATACATGCGAATGTTTTCATCCTCATTTGACTAGGTAGCGAATAGCAACATCACCGTACCGCAGAGGCTAGAGCGTGAACATAGCTCCCTACGGCTCATCCGGGTAGAGGAAATATCCATTTATGGCTTATCGTGGATCTACACGCTAAGACTCCTATTTACTTGATAGTTCATGAGCGCTACCCATCGGACCGACGGGAATTACGGCAGTGTTTAAATAACCTCTCGCTTCAAGAGGAGCCTTAGTCGTAATGTTGCCGGATTAGCCACTTGCCGCAGTGTCGAGGCTTGTCTCGGCCGACTCGTCCTACAAGTAGACACCAAAACGCAGGTGCTCGGGTAGGTAGTTTTGATCGAACGCTACGGTAGGGAGCCGGATACTAACAGAGTGCGGCCGCTAGCGTGTTGGTTGGAAGGTTGTTGACCAGCGGTCTCCTCTTCGGCTGTGTATCAGAAGATCTGGTGTCCGGTGTGTGTCAGCCCATCGGGGTAGCTTGGCTGGTGGACTTCCTGCTCGCGGCCCTGCGTATCTTGCTTCCGCTCTAAGTCTCCCGTCTAATTGATATTGCCTTGATGCTTTAGTTCGCAGTTATAGCCACTAACTTCTAGCTCGGTAAGATTGAACGTTTAGTATATACAGGAGCCGGCTTTTACTAACTTTTTTGTAATTTTCCTATCTCATGCCGGCGCCGCTCGACCCCTCGAAGATTTTCAGCTATGACGAGTACCGACGACTGGAATTAAAGCCCCTAAATACTAGGTAGCACATGTTAAAAAGTAAAACAAGTCGTATTACCTCATATAGATTGTACGAAGGTCAGTGCTTATAATAATCCCACTAGAATTCTAACAAGGCCACACACGGGCAATGAACAAAACGTACAAAGCTAGGTAGTTGTTTATTAGTTATAACGTTCAATTAAGGAAGATAGGAAGGAGACGAGCACGCCTAGTAGGTGACACGGTGCTATGAATCCATACAGTAAATTTCATTAGTTTGGATTGTGTATTGTCCATAAGAGTGGCATGTTCACTGTCTTGATATTGTAAGGCTATAAAGTCGCCCGGTTACGCCTTTAATGGAGAGTGGTTGCGCTGAATGGCTCGACGCTTTGTTACGTATCCCAACAAATAGGATTGGAAGGGAATGCTGTAACTGTTTTAGTCCACGAATAGAATCAAGCACAGGATACTCATGAGCATGCTGAAGGCTTCTGGTTATCTCACGATTCTACGAGAATTTCTAAAAGAAAAAAAGAAAAAAAGAAAGCAACCAAGTTTGGATTATAGGCATTATATATCTAGATCGAGGACGGGCACCCGGTGACGGATGTAGAGGTGGCGCTAGGCCTAATATAGCCAGCCTAAACCTTAATGACTGCCGCAGATCTCAGCACTACTTACAGCATACCTACACAGGTACCTGTAGCCGCATCAGAAACGTGGCCTTAGAAAGGAAACAACATTCTAACAATCCTCAGCAGCCAAACAAACCTGCAAAAACAACTACCTGCCGACCCGATAGCAGCGATTCACTTCCCGGTTGGCACGCATACATATTCCGTGCACAGTCAATGAGTTACAGACGTTAGCCGGCGGCCCCAGGAAACCAGATCGAGCTTTAACCCCCCGTTCAAGCCACCCGTCGCCCATTCGACGTGGTCCGTCTCGCCTGTCATGTACAACTCTCTGACGCGCATACAAAATGTCTTCGGCTTCTTCACAACCGTCGCCTTCGTCGTAGGGGCCATCATAGCAGCCTCCGACTTCACGGCGCCGCGGACGCCCAACGCCAGCATAAAACCCACCAATGTGCAGGTGTACGTATCACCTCTATAAATCAACGGTGAACAATCAATCAACCTTCGATGATGTAGATTGGGCATAGCATCTCTTAGCTGACAATACGGTACGGGCGAGCAGAGTCAAGGGCAGACCGCACTACTACAGCTCGAAACGGGAAGAATACGCCATCATCAAGTTCTCGCTAGAC
>JAPUUL010000880.1:0-13156 GCA_029590625.1 Lasiodiplodia mahajangana
GGAGATATGAGAGAGTGGATGAGGGTGGTGATAGCAGAATCGAGTCGACAAAGGAGACGGCGAACAAGCCGTCTTATAGACAATGGCGCGAACCCCGAAAATGATACCAAATGTCTTGATGATAGCGTGACAATCCAAACAAAGAAGGAGCCGGACGGCTTTGTTTGGGAACAAGAGTATTCGCCATCCCTAGCTCGGTCGAGGCTGAGTCGGCTGCCTTGTTTGGATTGGTACTGTTTCCTGACGACAGCGCAGACGATGATAATCTGTGGGCATAATGGTGGACATGGTGGACATGGTGGGTGTGTTGAGTGTGGGTAGCACGACGATCATGGCCCTACTGCAGGTCCGGCCCCCAAAGACCGGAGAGGCCAGAGGCGCAGAGAAGAAGGGAGAACACCATAAGGCCGAGACGATCCTTGAATTTCACGTTTGCTCGCGATTCATTCACCAAATCGGAAGCTCTGGGTTGGACAAACAATTAGGAGAGGAGGAGGTTGATGCACTCCTTGCAATTTCCCCGTATTGTGCTGGTTGGCCATTATCCCTTTCGTGTCCCCCCGCGTGCCACCACCGACAACTGTTACGCTTTGTAGTTTGATTGAGGTGTGTGAGTGACTGATGCTGGATGGGAATTGCGCGATGATGCCGATCGACGGCTTCTGGAATAAGGTTGGATCGTGTTGGTGATGGCTCTATGCGCTAACTCGCCTATCATAGCGCAGAGCTGCCATTCCCACTCAAAGCACCAGGGGAGGCATAGCTCGGTCGCCCGACGCGGCCGTCGTCTATTGGATGTTATAATTGGCCCGCTAGTCAAATTGAAACAGGAGACCGCTTGTAGCATAGCACTAAGATCTAGATAGAAGACCCTGGCACCCTGTTGGGCGAGCACAAGGTTCTCTCGTCTATCTGATAAAGGAGTTTGGTCCTGGTAGACGCAGGCGCAGGCGGAGAGGGGAAAGGCTCTGGTCCTTCGTCCTTCGTCCTTCTCAAGGCGGCCATGATTGGCGGAGGGCGGAGATGAAAGTGGTGGGCGAAGAGTGACGGGTCCGGGTCCTGTCTGCGTCGGAGAAGCATGAATCCAGTATCTACCGCAGCCCGTTCGCCACAACCCGGCCATCCTCTGACCCTCTACTGACCCTCCACCATCCGTAGTAAGGAGAAGCTGTACGCACCAGCTATGTATGTTATGCTACGAACTGCCTAACCGGGCTAAGTGTACCCATCGCCCATCTGCCGATGTCTGACCCACTACCCGAATCATACCCAAGGTGAAGCCAAGGGCGGACCAAGGGGGCCAAGGCAGCCAGCCCTTCGGCTTCCGATGCTATCTCGACTCTCTCTCTCTCTCCCTCTTCGGTGCTGTCAATATCACGCCGAATAAGCTTTCCCCCGGATCTTGGCCACTTGGCTGCAGCGCCAAGTGCATCGACGTCGTCATTCTAGAGCACTCGTCATTAGTGAGGCTCAAAATATGTTTCAAGTTAACACACGTACATACCTAAGTATAGTACACACTGCCTACTTCGTTGTCGTCCGAAGCGTCCGTAAGCTCATTCGTTACTGACAAACACTTTATTCCGGGCTCGCCTTCACCGTTAGTGCGGTCGTTGGTCGGGTTGTGGGCTGAGCAACGGGATTATGCACCTAAAAATGTCACAGTGAAGTGAGTGATTGTCGATTATCGGAATATTTCCCTACCATACATGCATTACACCATGCAATAACCATGCTGTGACATCTGTCATGATTGAAGATCCCTTCGCACGTCTGACCTACCCAACAACCTACCTAATCCCAAGCAGGAAGCTTGGCGATAGGGCACCAATGGGACGTCGGTCTTCAAACACCGACGCATTGTGGCGTCATCTGGGAAAGCGGCCTATCCCATTGCATTGTCAGCTTTTCCCTCGGGCAGACTCGAGTTAAAGCGCTTTCCTTGTACAATAGCCAGCTGCCTGTTATCGACAACAGTTGCCGATCCCTTGCGCGCTTATTGTCGTTGTTTCCCCCTTTTATTCTACCCTTTATTCCGCCCTTGCCTTGGCTAGAGCCTTGATGTATGGTCTAAGCAGAGGTCTAAGTAAGTGGCGAGTGGTACAGTGGTAGGACGGTGGGCAAGTTGATTAGGTAGGTACTTAGTGGACAGTGGTGCGGCCTGCCCGCGCTTGCGTTTGTTAGACGACAACTGCCTCGGCATGTGATTCGATGATTTAGGTGTTCCCGCCCGCTCCGCGCCTCTAGATAGTAGGTAGGTACCTTAGGTACTGTAGGTATTACTGCCTACAGTAAGTATATACTGTAGTACCGTATGTCACTCGCTCATACGATGTCGATCACCATTTGACACCAAGTTTGNAAAAACACGAGACAATATTTCACCACTGTGTTATCGCATCGCACAAATACAGCAGGCAGATGCTAGCAGTGATTAGGCACGAGAAAGCGGCATTTCCCATCTCAAGCATTAAGCTTGTTCTGAATAACCTTCCTTAACGGCTCGTTTCCCCTCATTCTTAATTGCTCACGACGTCGCCATTGGTCACGCTCTCCGAGGCTGGCTCTCCTAAATCTCGGGCGCTACTCTTAATCTGTGTGTGGTCCGATGCGATAAAGGGCTGAAACTGACGATAAGTTTCTCTATTTTTGAAAATTTCGAAAWTTTTTTATTTTCCTGCTGTGACTAGCTGGTTACTCCGGGGAAGTGAGTTCTAGAAAGAAGGTGCTCAGCCAAGACTGCAGAGCTAGTAGCTGGCGCTAAAGGGCGCGATCGAGCTATGACATAACACTTAGTAAAAAGTGAAAAGTCTAGACTGGCTCGAGGCACGCAGCATCGCCATCAGCCATCTCTCTTCCAAGCTGGAAATGTAGAGCGATTGTTGTTGTGGTGGTGTTGGTGGTGGTGGTGGTGGCAGTGAAAGCGCGAGAGGCGCGTGGTCCGTTGTGCAACAAACAGTCCAGTCCTGCCCTAACAAGAGGTGGAGAAACACATCAAAATAAATATCAAAACAAGAGGTAGGTATGTATGGATGGATTATGATAGGTATCTGGAGTACGCCCTCACCGTTAAATCAGCCACCTACATAGTCGAATTGCTGACTCTACCTAGATAGCGCTCCCCAAGATAACGGGCATTGCTTATAGATCATAATATGTCTCATCGACACTTACGCGGCTACCTTCACCATTCGCACGTACTACTATCTGCTATGTACGAATCTATTGCCGCTTTGCTCTCGTAAACTGTGGGCCCCGTGCTGCCCCCGAGTCTCCTCTGTTACGTTCATGATCATTCATCTATCGCTTCGTTCTTGTCGCCCGCAAAGGCACGGATGCATTTAGAGGTGAGACTTGCAAGTAACATGTCATTATGGCTATAGAGCCTCGTTCCGCTGCATTGGTCAGAGTTTCTGGCCAGAGGTTTCCATGGGAACCGTAGAGCCGCCCGGTTGTACGAAGCCCGACCATGTGATATATGACGAATCCGGGAGGGCGGATGCCGCGTGACAAGTACTTCTGAATACGCAAGGGATGCGAGGAGGGCATGTCCGTGATTTTTTGTTTGTCAATCAGAACAACCACACTGTTCTGATCATTTACCAACCTCTTTAACTAGTCATTAAATCATGTCTCCCTTGTTCAATCGTGTGCGTCCTCACCAGCCCGTGGCAGGCCAACTTTTCCCCGTATTCGAGGCCATAGCAACAAAGAAGAGCTTGCAAAGACTTCATCATGATGGCTGCCTTCCTTACGTACTGCCTACCGAGTCAGACGTGCCTAGCGATGATATCTCGGTCCCGGAACCG
The DNA here is from genome assembly GCA_029590625.1 of Lasiodiplodia mahajangana. Classification (NCBI taxonomy): domain Eukaryota; kingdom Fungi; phylum Ascomycota; class Dothideomycetes; order Botryosphaeriales; family Botryosphaeriaceae; genus Lasiodiplodia; species Lasiodiplodia mahajangana. The sequence goes on from JAPUUL010000880.1 coordinate 3,810, forward strand.
CCGGACGGTGGTGCCATATCGGAAGATATACAAGCGATCATAGAGCGCCCTCTTGACGATGATGAGCTCGAAATCATCTCACACATCATAGCCAAGGACCTAATTATTAGCCCTAGAGAGATATATGACTACGAGGTCAGCCGTGAGAGCGAGCGAGTTCGCGAATACATGTCCGACTTGAGATCTACGGCGTTTAGTGGACGGAACGGTGTCCGTCGACAAGTTATCATCGCCCGCCGTAACATCAGGCGTCGCTGGCAGAAACTCGGCGTCTGGAATCCCGAGTGGGGGTTTAACCAACGTAAAGCACGGCTTAACGACGACAGATTCCATAAGTGGACGTGGAGATCACATTCGGACGATGTGAACCGTCCGTACGACGAGGCGGCTGAGCTTGCTGCACGCGGACTGCGCTCGCGCCGAAATCTGCGGCGTGGCGAGCGTGCTATAATACCACATTCCTATCCCGCTCAAGATACAGGCGCAGACAAGGCAGAGGCATTTCTCATCTCCAGGCCTTGGTTTACATTCCAACTCGAAGTAGCCGAAGAAGAGGTGAGGCATCAGCGCCTCCCCATCCAACATCGCTACCCACATTTACCAAGCACCCAAGTGATCGAGTGGTGGAAGCAGCGTGGGGACTGGTGGGACGAGGTCAACCGGAACATGTTCTGGAAATGGCGGGACGAATCTCCCTCCCCAGAGCCCGAAGACCTCACGGCGCTCTATAATATACGAGAGAGCCCTCTTGAAGCGGCTAATGCGATGGAGTTCACTCCCTCTGAGATTGATGAGCTAAAGATGATTGACGACTTAAATTCCGAACAATCGGAGGATTCTTGCACGATAGAGGAGGGAAACACGCCACCCTATTCTCCTAAACAAATCTACGAGGATTCAGCACAGTATGGGGTGCATGAGGAATCAATTCAAGTCCGTGAACAACTAGCTGATCAATTTTTCGAAGCCCCTAACGAGGAGTTCCTCTCGGGACTGTTTTCATGCAAAGACACAACTTTGCTAGAGCAAGATTTACCCTATAAGCCACAAGGAAATCTCATATACCCTCTCCCGCAAAACCAACATTGCTTAGGTCAGCAACAGTGTCAAGATAGGGCCCAAAGTCCAGGACAGCAGTCAAGGTCCCGATCTACTACCGAGGCCTCAAGCATCGAATTCCACGCAAAGCCTGTGCTACCACAAGCGGCACCAGCTAAAGGGCTCGGAACCATAATAGTAAGTACCGCTACTCCTATTACCGCTCCGCCTCGCCTACGGAAGACTCGGTCTACAAAACGGAAGTCCGACCCTTCACATACTCGTCTCAAACAAGAGGCAGGAGTCCAGCCGAAGCGAGGAAGGGGCCGTCCGAGGAAAGACCAAAGACAGAACATATGCTCTACCATAGAGGTGAAGGCGTTACCAAATGGACCTGCTTTCGCCGAGGGGGGCGTTCAGACAGCACCTAGGCAACGAGGAAGGCCGAGAAGGAGTATATGATGAGGAACGATTGACCAACTCTCACTACCATCAATAAAGACTATCCGAACATTCTCATGAGATCCTTTCCGCAACAGAAGCGCTTGAATCAATAGTTAGTCCTTTGAGATTGGTGAACACCTGCACACCTTTGAGGGCCATGCTGATTGGGTTGATTCGGTCACGTAGATTTATTGCGGATTTGTTTGAGGCCACCGTCTCTCAAACTTGTTTCCTCGTGCCTCCCCGTCGCGTGATCTGAATCTGATTAGTTACCGGAGCCTGTGTTCAGTGTGGTCGGTAGGTGTGGTAGGCAATGTATCTCCAAAGCACGAGTGGCCTGTTAGGTAATCTAACGGCTACTTGTAGAGGGGCTTTCAGCCCAAGTCGGGATATCACTTGCACGATACCATTCTAATGCCAAATGTTTATAGTCAACGATCAATTGCTATACGCTCAGTCCTACGTAAATGCGCTACCCCCTCCCGAGTAATCCGTACCATCCCTAGACATCACGTTAAATGCCATCTCAATGCCCATTCACGGGAAGGAAGCTAGCGTTATTTTCGCGCCACTTGATCCACGTCACACCGTCGAACAGAGGCAGGAGAACAACATCGACACGCTCGTCGTCCTTGCAGAAGTCGCAGAACTTGCGCAGCGCCTTGCCGTTCTCGGTCCAGTATGGTCGCACCTTGGCGGGTAGCTGGGGGTTCGCATCGGTAGAGATAGTCATGCCTCGCGCGAAGACTAAGTAGTGTTCGCGGTGTTAGCTGGTTCTACCCCGGAGATGAGTCTAGGAAGAAACAGTGAGGCAGCTTACCGTTGTCGCACATGATTAAGCCGGTTGGGGACAGCAGCTTGTGGTCGAGGATGTACTTGACATAGCCCTCGTAGCCCTCCTTGTTGGCGTCGACGAAGATGAGATCGAACTGTCCCGTGAGCTTCTTCAGAGACTCGCCGGCTGGGCCCTCGACTAGCTTCACGCGGTCGTTGAGGTTGTACTTGTTGAAAGTCTCACGGCTGGCCGCGATCATCTTGGGGTCCAGCTCTAGAGTGATGATCTCGGCTTTGTTCTTCTCGGTCGCCTCATACCAAGCGAGCGCGCTGTAGCCCGTGTAGCATCCGATTTCAAGGACTAATGAGAGATAGGGTTAGGCACCTAACTGTCTGTGACCGTTAGGAGAAAGCGGGGACTTACTTCTTCGTGCGCCAATGAATTCGGCGAGGAACTTCATCGTGGCGTTTTGTAAGGGCGAAGACATCTTATCTGCGTCCTCGAATCTATTGCAGGTCCAGTCCCATAGTTCATTGGAAGCAGGAGAGACGTCGTTGGACTTCTTCGTGCAATACTCGGAGACCTGGGCTGAGATCTCAGGCTGGCAAGGTTAATCAGTAGACGAAGTACCTAGGCAGCCCGCTGGTGATACATACAGTGAATGATAGAACGCTGGACAACATGTTGACGGTATTGGGTATACGACGTACGGGGTAAAAGATGATGAATATTAACCAGAAGCTAGTTGGAAGTATAAGCAAGTCTGAGTATGCTTTCTATGTTGATTCTGATAGTGATGAGGTTTGAAGGCCTCTACCAGGGGAATTCGTGAGGCTTTTATATCTAGATCTATCACCGCCGAAGACTTCAACCCCTCTTTAGTCTTGCCGTTCAAGTCAGGTCTTGCCATAACACACCACGCGTCATGATTCTATTCAGATTCTTCGCACACCGAATAACCAAATAATAGCTCCTTATCGCCGCCGTGGCAAAGACTCCCCCCGTCTCTCTTGTTGAGTCACGAAACGCAATATTCGCGGCGTACTCGTTGCCGAGTTGGGGATCATCGGCGAAGGGTGTCCGTAGTAACGATCGTCATACTGTCATCGACGATTAAGTGCACGACCGTAAATCAAGCCCCGAGTTATCAGGACGTGTATCTTGCGCGGCGTGGAAGGAATCGCTACCAGGGCGAGAGGTTCAGGTCACGTTGTTGGGTCCGTAAATGGAGGTGCATGATGTCGGAGGTGATGTAACAAAAATAGGGAAAAGGGGAAGAAAATGAGACAATCATTACTAAACTATAGAGATAGATTATAACTTGATTATCACCTCGATCTGGGTCCGGGTTGTGGAACTGCATACCCCCAATATGCAGGTCTGAAAGCCACAGTCGTAATTAGGACAAGGGCAATAAGTAGCTAGGCGGTTGAATTATCTCACCGTCTGACGCTATCAGTGATCCTACCCAAATAGTTTTGAGTGGATGTTCGGCAGCGCGTAATTCGTATAATGAGGTACATGTTATTCAACATCAAGTGTTACTTCCTGTGCCGTTTCGAGATTTTCGAAGCATGGGCCATTCAGATAGCATGTGGCGCCCAGAACAACGTATCATCCATCATATGAGTGGTTCTTTTGTATCTACGTCTTATCCCTAGCTAATTCTTGAAAGGGTCGCAGTAGCTAATAAGAAATTGCCAATTATACCTTAATATATAATAGTATGTAAGCTTGATCCGGGTATGGAGAGATAGCCAAGTAACTATATGATGTTGACCTTGGCGTATTTCTTTCACCCAGCATTACCATTTTAGGAAACCTCAGGCGGATTAAGTGGCGTTTCCTGAGACACACAAGAATGGAACAGATGGTCTAAAACGGGTTTGTCCCTGGGTATATGAGAACAGAACCTTGCTAATTGAGGTTTGTGGGTTGTTGTTTCTGGGGTTTCGGTGAGCGAAGTCAGCAGTATAACGTCACACCATCATCCAATATGCGATCGTGCTTTTGATATGGCCAAGATGTAACCTAGTCATTGAAACGTTTAAATATAGTTCTTACTACATAGTTTGCATGTGACAGCGTGGCTGTGAGTGACAATTGCTGCGAATATGTTTACAACCGCTGCAGATCTTCTGAACAGTCTTCATCAGTCCAGACATTGGTAGCATGTATACAAGGGTCGGTTATCTAAGTAGTACCAAGAGGCCGCATAAGGATGCCCACCGCTATTTTGCCCTTGTCATGTGTGCCTGGCTCCCTACTGCACGGCTGGAGCCCGTGGGCATTCGAACCTGGTTACTGCTCCATTCTGATTTTGCACGCTGCATAATTAGCAGGCACTGGAGAGTATTCGGCCTTAGTTACAAGAAGATGAGGTGCATCGCTAGTACATTATGAGTAAATTTACAAAAAGGGGATCAAGATGGGTACTATTCTATATGCCTGTTGTCTACTTATTCATGCTCGTGCAAGAAGATGAGGCCCCGTCAAACATAGGCGAGCTGCAATTAATACCAAGCTACCGGCAACCACGGTGCTTCCACCATAGGCTTGGGCGTGTAAGTAATTCCCACCGTCTTCGCCAATTAGGACACCAGCTATGGGAGGCCCAATCAAGGTTGATACTGAGACAATGGTGAAGCACATGCCATTGCGTGTACCGATCTTGCCAAGGTCCTTCGTGAGGCTGGACAGAGCAATGGCGAACATGCTCTGCACGCCTGATGCAAAAAGTCCGTAAACAACCGCGAATGCGATTTGGCCCCCTTCATCATGAACTCCGATCCACCCAAACAGGAGGACGCCTGACCCAAAAGCGCAGGGAATAATGGCGTTTAGAGCGCCAATATACTTATCGGCGATGAGAGCAGGTAGGATACGCCCAACGTAGCCAACACCGTTGATGATGAGAATGAGATTTATGGACTCTGTATATGTTAAGCCGATGATATCTCGTGCATAAGCCCCGATCTGTGGTGTCTATTAGTATATTGTGCTGCAGGAGCGTGATCTCGGTAGCGCAGCCTACATAATAGAATGCGAAGTAGAGGCCTAGAAAGTTGAGGAATGTCCCCACGCAGTATAAAACATAAGCCGGTTCCTTAAACGCCGCCCAATCAACCATAGGCCCCGAAGGACGCGGCGGGAGTCGCGGTTTCAGTAGTGCAAACGCCAAGCTGCTAGTGAAGAGGGTGATGAAGCCAAGGATGCGGACAGTCCAGCCAAAGCCGATGAGTGGAAGTAGCTTTTGGACGACCACTGGATATATAAGGCTTCCGGTTGCAGACCCCGCTGCGGCGACTCCCATGGCGAACGACTTCCAGAAGCTGAAGTAGGTGCCTACGAGCGAGATGGTGGGACAGAATAACAGGCCGTTTCCAATGCCGACCAAAAACCCTTGGGTAAGCAAGACGTGCCAGTATTGCGTAGAAACGGACGTCAGAAAGATGCCTAGGATGTGAGTAACGTAGCCGATGAATGTGACGGGACGGAACCGTCCTGCATCGAGAGCTCGCCCGGAAAATGCGCCGACGGCAAACAGAAGAAAGATCTGGACTGATCCTATCCACGATATCGTGGACCGCGACTGATGCAGGGCGCCGGTGTAGTAAGATTGAAACACGCCGAATGAATTCACGAAGCCCCAGGTGTTGAAGATGACAAGATGACCCATAGCAACTTGTGTCCAAGCCACGATGCCGCCATCAGGTGGAGGCGGCGGTGGTGGTAGCTGCTCTGCATCTTCTTCTAGTGCGACGTGCCAAATGCGGTGCCACCATTGTCTCTCCTTCGTTGGCTTTTCCCTGAGTGATGTTTCTGCGCTGTTTTGCCGAGTGTTATCTATCGTCAGTGTGGTCGGCGCATTTACTGCACTATTCCGTTGGGCTTGGTCCATCGTGCCTTGGCGTTTTTACTGTGAGGGGTATTGTTAGAGTTCAAGGTCCGAGGAAAAATTAGAAGAGTATACCTAGACGGAAAGGCATGTCAACGAAATCATACTGTATCTACATAGATAAGACCCCGGTTCTTTAACAAGCATTCACGGGAAATAGTCCAGGGTATTGCCAAATAATGTCGCTCAATGTTGAGTGACGCAAAAGATCACATTTGGAGGCCTATACACTATAACGATCTGCGCTACAGTTGTTTACATACGGAGGATGCAGATCGGTGACGGTGACGACAATCCACTATACACTCAGTGCACTAGATACCCAGGTATGTATATACCTAAACCTACAAGAGGCTATACAATCTGTATATGGCAAACCTATCTAGATCTAGGTGTTACATAGGCTGCATCTAAAATAGGACTGTCAACCCCTCCTCGTTTTTTGAGTTGCGATAACGCATCATGCCCTCGTGCAATACATCAATGCAACATCTCCCCCAACACCTTACTACAAGATCTACACAGCATTGTCTGGAATATGGTAGCGAGCGGTAAGGGGATGGAAAGCTAATCTGGCACTTTGGTAAAATATCGGTTACCTATTATCCCCGCACCAAAAACCCGGGCGTTATTCCGCTTAGGGATGATACATACGCTGCTAGCAAACTATCTGTACCGCTGTTTGCCTCAACATCTGCGGTAACAAGCGAACAGACTTGGGCAACCTATCTACTCCTCTAATTTTTCCCCACCCCGCGCAAACTTGTATTTGACGGTGCCCTCGAGATTTGGTTCCCATGTGTGTCGGTGCATCGCAAAGCCTTCCATTTCCGGCTCTGGAATGCGCGGAAAGATGCCCATCTTGAGAATCACCTTACCGGGCGACAAGGGCGTTTCCGATTTGATCGGACTACATACGGTATAGCAGGGTCAGCAACCCATTATACTGACAATTGAATGCTCTTGTGAACGTAGGTAATGCGGAATGACGTTGATCTTTTGATACTCACTTCCCATCTATGCTGCAAAACGAGCGGGCTACTGGATTCCCCGACAACGTGTCGTAGTCATTGTAAGTCTTAAGTGTGCCTGCGCTGTCCTGAATCTCGACCTTCTCTGTCTCGATCACGAGGTTTGCTGCTGCGAGGCTCCCGGACGCCTTGCGACAATTGGAGCAGTGGCAGAGATGGCCGCGCGGGCGAGTGAAGAGCTCCTTGTCATGGATTGTGACGCGGATAGAGCCGCAGAGACAAGTCCCCGTGAGACCCTCTTCGAATTCGGAGGTGGGGTGGTCTTTCGGGTCTCCTTGCGGTGATTTCATCTTTGCAGGGCTTCGCAAGTTGATAGATAGGTACTCGCAGTGCTCGACAAATGAGGAGGTATTGATGTATCTACCTCGTTCACTGTCAAAATAGCTACCAATACTTATACCTCGGGCTGCGGTTACACCCATGCGAGCACCCCCAGTTAACTAGCCATCTACGTCAGGGGGGCCACATGCATCGCGACGTTCAACAAAGCTCTTGTATCTCGCTATTCCCACCCCCTGAACCGTAGCCGATCAGTACGTAACGCCCGCGGATCGGTCCGGGCCCTGTATTAGCCCATTGGTAGTTCGTAGACCGAGAGTGGATAGATGCCGACTTGAACGGCTCATCAGGTATCATATTCCCGGGCTAGCATCCGGCGCCGATCCCCGGCGAGGCCAACTCGGCCACGAACTCACCTTTGATCAAGATCTAGCTTACTTTAAGCCCATTTCTAATGGATTCGCATATTTCCCTTGTAATCTGGGTAGCAGTCAGGCTCAATGCTGGGGTATGGTGTACTTCTTGTCGATCATGGACTGATTGACTTCCTCTACGGAGCGTGAGGGATCGGGTCGTTGCATCTCGCTGCAGGAGGCGTAGCGAGGTCTCGCGGCCATGACAACCGCGTATAGGATAAGTAAGTCGCATCGTAGATATTATATTCAGTCCCTAACAGAACGCCGTGATTCCGCCGCACCGTGCGACAGTATTATATCATTCACAAGTTGCAACTTAGTCCATAACCCCCAACGGCGTATACATTTATCACATTCTTACTACATACTAGCATGTCTGAATTTTGCCCTACGCGAGATGATATTCATCCCGTCTTCCGACTGTCTCACGCCTCCACTCGACGCTTGATCCATCTCATACCGGATGAACTAGCAGAAGTCGTCCCGGAGCATCCCCTTTTCTCATTTTCCAAATCGGAGAACCCGCGCGATGGGTTTACGGATATCTCGGCGCGGTGCTTCGCGAACGCCATCAATAGGACGGCCTGGTGGCTAGCAGAGAACCTAGGCCAACCATCACATTTCGAGGCCGTCGCATACATTGGTTCAAGTGAGTCAGCAACGGTCAAGGAGCTTGCGTTCTTGCTGACACCGTCCGCAGATGATATCCGTTATCTCTTGTTCATACTCGCCGCCATCAAGGTCGGCTATAAGGTCTGCGAACCCGGGATTCTTAAGCTAGCTCATATGTTGTCTCTAATACTACGCGCAGATGCTCTTGTCGTCGCCACGGAATAATCTCGATGGTCATCTCAATGTACTCAAGAAGTCCAACTGCCAGATCTTCCTGTTCGCAGGTGACTCTAATACGGACGTACAACCTATCCTATCACGGAGGCAGATGCGGGCACTGACGGTGCCGACCCTGGGCGAATTGGTAGACTCTTCTCCAGTCGAGACCTACCCCTATACCAAGAGTTTTGAAGAAGCTCAGCACGACCCATGCCTTATTCTGCACACAACCGGCTCGACCGGCCTGCCTAAACCGATCGTCTGGAAGAATGCCATGCTCACCACCTATGAGGCATGGCGGTTAGTCCCGCCCGTCGACGGCTATGTCCCAACTACAGAAATTTATCAACAGGCGACTCGTGCGTACACGTCGATGCCTTTGTTCCACACGAGTGGCATCAACGCGGCCATCACTTGGGCACTCAGTCTCGGCGTCACCCTTGTGTATGGTGATCCCTATGTGCCGCCCAATGCGGCATACGTGGCCGAGATGCACGAGTTCGCTGGCGTCGACGCGAGCATGGGTGCCCCGTCCATCTATGAAGACTTGAGCCGTAGGGAGGAGTGGCTTGAGGGCCTGAAGGGCATGCATTATATCGTTGCTAGTGGGGGTGAGTACGCAGCTTAAGTAACCT
>JAPUUL010000881.1:0-13154 GCA_029590625.1 Lasiodiplodia mahajangana
AGCAGCAGCAGCAACGACGGTGCGAGTGGAACTCACTCGGCCTTTATTGTTGTCGCGCCGTCCAACCAAGCAAGCTATTTCGAGTCTCAAGCAACGGAAACGGGGGCGCTGGCGAGTGGTTGTATGCAATGCTGGTCTGAGTGAGCTGGTTAACCGATTCCGCCCGATTGACCTGGATCTCTTATCGCCGACCCTATAGGTGTGGTGTGTTGACTGGTAGGTAGGTACCTGGTTTTACTTGGTTGGCTATCGGGTCGCCAGAGCTGAACGATGCAGATTTCTCGCGAAAATTGAGAATCACAAAAGAATAAATCAAAATAAAAACAAAAGTTCCAGAACCGAGGGAGGAATGTGGTACAACGGGAGAACAAGCAAACACATGCGAGAACCCTCAATGCATCGTCTTTTACATGTGCAGCGGCTGTCACTTTCCCAGCCTCTTTTTCTGGCGGGACAGGGGCCCTGTAACCTGCAAAAAGCCGCGGGGTTGGTGTAGGTACCTACTTCGTCACTGCGGGAGCGCAATACTGCAATACTGGGAGAAACAGAGGGGGTTGGTTGGGCACTGGCAGGGGTCTCGCTGCCGGCTGATTGGCTGGCGGCGCACGGTACCTGGCTCTAGTACCTCTAGTACAGTGTCTTGGGAGCTNAAAAAAAAAATATCAGCCGCCGAATGGAAGACAGTTTCAAACTGAGGTGGACTTCGCTTTTTCAATCGTCGAAAGGCTTCTCGCAGATGGCTCTGTCAGCTCGCGATTCGTGAGACAGTAAGATCATATGGGTGCTCAAACAACGCATGAGATGATGAGTTGGCAGCGCAGCGCTAGGTCGTGGGCTTAAACGCCCGAGCTTACTTATACGTCCCACCCACTTAGGAAGGATGTTTACCTGACCCTTGCAGCGTTGTTCTGAGTGATTATCGATAGGTCCGAAAGAAATGAGCACGGAGGGACTATCTACCTGGTAGCTCCTGGACAGGGGTACCATTTCTTGGGGTACCTATCTAAGAGATCAGAGATTGGGGAACGCTGGACAAACCAGGGTTTCTTTAAGAGCTTGCATATCCGGAGCTCTATTAGGTAGGTAGGCAATAGTAATCGTGCTCGACCCTAGTCATGTCATGAACCACTTGGATGGGTATTCTGTCACCTAGTCAACCAAACTATCGCGGTTGCAGAATTTCATTTCATTTCATTTCATCATCATCGTGAGCTCAACGGATGTGGTGGTACTTAAGTAGGTGATGTGGTACCGATTAGTGAGTAGCCGTCACGAGTCGTGTTGCGTGTCCAACTTAGTTGTAGTAGGTATTGTGCATACAGCATCCAACTTCTGTGCATGGACAACACTCAAATACTCTCCATCCAAGCTAGACTAAGGACCGTCGCTGTACTCCGTATTGTTACCCTATACGCTGCTTCCGCCTGACCCAGACCTCCTCCTGAATATCCTCATTCGCTTTCTGCCTGTCATCGCCACACTGTTCTGTTTCTGATTTCTCCACAGGACGTAACTGGACTTCCCACTACGATGCTGAAAATTAGTGCCTTATTCTTCGTGCTATGTAGAGTGAACAATGCTCTCAACATTTGATCTAAATAGCTCACATACAATACGAAGCATATAGTTACTGCGGTCCGCCATCCCGGTGAATAGGTCGAACGACCAGCCGTGTTTCGGACAAGTAATACCGGTACTCAATACTACACCAAAGTCCTCAATGTCAAACGGAATACCATCTATGTGCAGTCAAAAGTGAGTATTTGCCATGAACAGCCAAACGTTTCTTTTTATCAATTTCAGGAGGAATCAGAGCCAAAGCCATAGAAGCAAAGGGTCACGGGTATCATACTAGCCAATGGGAATGACGAGTGCGGGCATTTCTATGTAGCAATTTAGCATCCAAGCATCGCCGGTAAGAGAGGGCCACTCCGACTCACATTGTCGACGGCGTGGATTTTACCCTTATATTGGAATACGAGAACTTGGTCTCGCAAGGCGGCGCCGTTATACAGGGTCATCTCCTCCCCTTCAACCTGACGTGCCTGCGAAATGTCGCCTGCGGGGATATTGAAGACCTTGCAGCCCGGAACAGATTTCCCATTTCCACAGAGTCGAGGTTCGCGTACGACCTCAGTACCCGATTCGATCAGATTAGGGAAACTTGATGTGAGCCCGGCAAAGAACCACCCGTTGCCCGTCCGGGATGGTGCGACAAATGGTGCTAGTGGTGTTGTCATCAGTCGATTCAAGACGAGGAAGATTTTTGGTGATGTTGGAGGCACGTTTTCGAGGGTCCGGTGGTAAAGAAGAAATCAAGTTCTACTTCGTTGGGAACTAATCAAGTGAGAGAATATTTGTGAAGGGTATATCTAGTTGACGTTTGTAAGCTTTGGGTAGAATATCGAGATAGATAGTGTACGGGTTTCTCTATCTGCTGTGGGCCTGCCTCAAGAAACCAAACTCCGAACCTACGGCCAGTCCGATTGACTAACATTCGCCCTCACTTAGGTGAGATCGTTACTTGCGTTTCGGGATACCTTTAGGCAGAGCCTTTATTGGTTAACTAATCAATGACTATGAATTTATCGTCTTAAGACGAGGCATCGATCACATTAGCTACGTGTTAATTCCTACCGAAACTCCCCGCTATATGAGTGAATGAAGTCGGGGACAACTCAGTCCGTACCTGATAAGAACAGACCAAAAGACTATATTATGTGAATGACAGCTAGGAATTCTATCTTCATATGAAGTATAAGATAATTATCAACCCTACTTTATATCGGGCCACTCCCTCCTAGGAATTGCGCAGGTTAGACGCGAGGTAGTGAGAGGTCGTAGAGCCAGCTAGCTGTACAGGGCAGGTATAACGCAAGCTACCGGGCACCCACAGGCACCGTAGCATACCTAGAGCTCCCCACAGCCAGCCTCTCCATCCCCCCAACCTGATTGGAGACATCAGTGCAAGCTTTACGTCGTTCATCCAATAAGCACCTTGCTTCGTGCCTATAAAGGTAGACACAACCACAAGGCTCCCCTCCAGCGTCGGGTATCATCAACGTTCCTATCGTCAGCGTGAGATATTACTTATCCCGCATAATGTCGCTCGATCCCCCTCCCTATCTCGGTTCGCTCCAGAACAACATCCGCCAGCGTCCAATTCCCTGGGATGGTGCGGCGAGGGCAGGCCACATTACAGAGAGCCAACTAGCCAAGATCAGAGCTGTCGATAAAGTCCGGAAAGAGCAGAGAAAACAGGTCGTCGAAAGCGATCTGGATGGCTACCGGATACTTTTTATCGGAGAGCCAGGCACGCCAGGTGTCCTGGAGTCCGCAAGCGGGCGCGTCGAAGTCGTGCAATACATCCTCGTCCTTCTAAGCGATCTCCTACAAGGTGCGCGCCTTTCACCTCTCCCCTGCCCTTACGTACGGTAACTCTTACTACTTATACTAAAACGCGTATTATTCGGAAAAGGTGTCCCATCTCTCGCAAAAGCTCTTTATCAAGACTCAGATCCGTATCAACATTTTATTCCACTGCTAGCGCAATACAACGATCTCGAAGCTCCGATCCCTCTCCTCACGTCCACCGTCCTAGCAACGCTTATGGCGAGCGCGCAGGATGCATCCCCCGCTACAGAACATTCCGTCCCACTGATATTCAGCTACTTATGCAGTCTCACCAAGAGCTCAAACGATGCTGGCTTACAAGACATCGCCGTTATGCAATACTCGTCCTTATTGTACAGTCAAACCAACAGGCAATTATTCTGGAAACAACGCAGCGAAACTGTCGCCCCTCTAATCGATATCCTACGAAAGGCTGCCGGGGTCGGTGGCGAGTCGTCTGCTAGCCTATGGAGTGGGAATGCCTCTTCAAGAGGTGGTGGCTTAGACGGCCTAAGCGGTGGGGTTGGAATTCAACTTCTTTATCACGTTCTCCTTGTCCTCTGGCAGCTGAGTTTCGAAGCAGAGGATATTGGTGACGATATGAATGAGTATGTGGCGGCCTAAGCTAAGAACATTGCATCTAGCTAACCCACGGACAGTGAATACGATATCATTCTTCTCTACACACAACTATTACGACTTTCACCCAAGGAAAAGACCACGCGACTTATTCTCTCTACGCTATACAACCTCCTCGAGGCCAATCCCTCCACACTGCTCCCAACAGCCGTACTCGCTCGGCTCCCTGCTCTACTTCAAAATGTTGGTGGGCGTCACTTGACAGATCCAGACCTACAGGAGGATCTCGACAAACTGAAGGAAATGTTAGACGACTACCAGAAAACGAAGACGACATTCGATGAATATGTGGCCGAGGTTCAATCCGGACATCTGAGGTGGTCACCACCCCATCGCCACCAGGTGTTCTGGACTGAAAATGCGCGCAAGATTCTCGAGCATGAGAACGGCGAAATTCCCAGGAAAATAGCAGAGATCATGTCAAAGCCGTGGGAGAACGACAAGGCTGTCCTGGCCATTGCCTGTAACGATATCGGCTGCCTAGTTAAGGAAGTTCCCGAGAAGAGACACCAACTAGAGAAGCTTGGACTAAAGACTCGTATCATGGAACTTATGCAAGACTCGGACGAGAACGTGCGGTGGGAAAGCTTGCGTGCACTAGGCGGCTGGCTCAAATACAGCTTCGAAAATAACTAATCGACCTAGAGATCCGGGTGTGCCGAGTGGACTTAGTCATATCCCCTCACGGTCTTCGCGGTGGCATCGAGACCGCCGAAAGTATGTCATTAGTAACTTAAGAATGGCGGGGACACAAGGTGGGATAGGAATGGCCCACGCCACTTCCGGGGCCTTGGGTGCTCCAGCGCTTCGGAGAAAGAGTGTCGGCGCCGTTCTACGACGAAGAACAGCGGATCTAGGCGTGAGGGATGAGGCTATCGATGACTAGAGCGATCGTGTTTCCCCCTAGCCCCGGCCGGAATCCGGTATTATGGATCAGCAGTATACCTCAGTTTTTCTTTAGATATCTACCTAATTATCGCAGGTAGCCAATTCAGAGCATTCATTACTGTTGTCGCTTTGAAGGCAGCTGTACTTATCTTGAAGTCTCTTGAATATGGCCTCAAACGCGTATAGTCGGTGATAAAGAGGTGGGGTACTACCTCATAGATAGGTTTTACCATCCCGAATTGGAATGGGAATCTTACCTAAGCCATGCCGCTTTTAGCCTGAGCTTGACCTGAGCTTCAATGTTGGCCTGAGCAAAACCCGCCTTTTGCATAAGCCAAAGCAAAACGAGTTTGCATAACTTTTAATAACACGTATTGTTGTAAAACGTACTATTATTATAAATGCACTAAATCTAATTAAGAGAACCGTTTTGGAACAACACTAGCGTGGGAGGGGGGGTATAGGAGACGGTTATAGTGATTGTCACCGACTTTGGAAATCGTTTCGACGGTATGCTGTTCTTTTAAAGATTATATATATAGGACGGTTATTAAATTAATACGGTTATAACTTTTTAAAATAATTTTTAGTTGCAAATGGTCATTAAATCAAAAAACCATTTTAGATTTAAAATAATTATAAAAATTTAAAACCGTTATAAAAATCTAAAATTATTTTTAATAAATAAGTAAATAAAAAAGTAAGTAAGTAAATTAAAAGAAATCCTTGTATACATGTACATTTAATCCTTTATTAACCTTAAAAAAAAACAACAAAAAAAATATTTCNATAATTATAACATTTAAATTATGCGTTTAAATCATTAAAATTTAAAACAAAATATTTAGTTATAATTAAAATTAAACTATAAGTTTATAGTTTAAAGTTATAAAGTTATATAATTGCATTATAAGCTACATTTTACATTTATATTTATTAAAAAGTATTAAAGTTATTAATAATTATAAAAGCTTTTATATTAAGCAAAGCAATTGCAAAGGTAAGTTTACCATAATCACGTTAAGTGCTTATAACAGTCCTAAAAGCCTATAACAGTCCAAAGGCCCTATAATGAGCTTAAGCAGCTATAACCGTTTTAAAACCAAAAAGCTCCTATAACCGGCCGTAACAGTTTGCGTTTTTAAAATAATTTTTAAACAAAAACAATCTTTACAAAATATTCAGTCATAAATATATAACTATCACGGTAACTGTTATTAAACTAAAAAACCGTTTCTAAAATCCTAAAACAGTTACTAAGTTGGTGACAATCACCGTGACCGTCTTGTACACCCCCCCTCCCGCGCTAGTGAACCCGGATTTGATAGGACCGTATTGGTAGAGCAACTTCCTAGGAAGTCGCTCCACCGAACGAACGCAGCTATAGTCGAGACTTGATAGGCGTAATACTCTGATACAAACTCGCCCTATACTACCTAAGACGTAAGGGCGGCAGTCACGTCGGGGGGACTAAGTATTTTTTATAAATCCAAGATGGTTACGTGTTTCTAACTAACGCATGTGAAAACGTTGGCTTGGCAGGCTTGTCCAGGACCAGTCCGTGGTTCAGGCTTGTACTGGTCTGGAGTCGTACTGATGCGTAATTCCATGCTCGTGTATACTTCTCTTAACTCTACCTATACTCATGCTAGTGGGAGGGTATGTATATTCAGTCTTTCTACTCAGCTATTCCTTGGTCTTCTGAAGATTATTTGAGACACGGTTAAACGACCGGATTCCAGTCGAGCCGCATTCGGCAAGCCAACGTTGGTTTATCTTGCTTCTTCCCTGGAGTGAAAGCATTGCTAATCGCCATCATCTAGTTGTGAACCCCGAGCAACAAGCTTTATGAGCCTCGCATCTTCCTTTGGTCGCTGTCTGCAGCCTGGCCGCATTTGTCGCCGTGGGGAGGGCCATAGGCACGCACTCCAAGCCTTCTCCTCCCCAGGGGCATGCAGCGGGCGAGACTATCTCTATAGCATCCATGACCTCCAAGTGTGGCACAGTCTGCAACATATTGCCTGAAGGTATCTCCCAAATCAAACCTATGAACAATACAACATGCTTTAAATTGCCGTAGGCACGCGTGACAGTCAAACCGTATTCGTCGGCCCCAACCTCTGGGCTCGTGCTCGGCGCTGTGTGTGAAGCGACTCTTCGCTTACGAGGTCCGGTCAAGTGTTTTCGATGACGGTTTCCCGTGGTCGGTCGAGTTGTACGTCTGTATAGTCTTCCGAAGCATTGCGGTTGCCCCTATATTCTTAATATGACAACTTCGATATGACCGTAGTCGTTGAATCTCATGGCGAGAGTGAGAGGTTTGCGTGGTTTTCCGCGGCAAAACTCCTTGGGTATGATATTTGAACTCCCATGCTGTGCTGCGTGACTGGAAAGGTTGCTTCGGGACTAAGCTCTACCTTCCGGTTCGGGTCGCCAAAATTCTCTGCCTCGTATTAAGATATTTTGCACGATGGGCAAGGAATAGGTCGGAACAAACCAGTTGTCCCATTATAATTCTTGTGACAACTTTTCGGTTAGGATTTTTAACCTAAAATGAGTATGTTTTTCTGGTGATTTTTCGTCATACCAAATAGGCCAGGATAAAAATAAAACAAAAAGGGCGATAATAATACAAACTAATAGAAAATAAACTGGCCATACTAAATAAAAAAGGAAACAAGGCAGAATATAAATTGTTAATAAATAATTTAAAACGATTGAAAGAACTAAAAGCTTGAAAGCCGGGATCAAGACCTGCTGCCAACATCGCAGACACGTCCGGGAACTTTTCATTGTAACAAGGTTGACTGGAATTACAGTGATAATAGAATAGGAACTTGTATTTGTCGTGAGGTAGGCAAGAGGTGTTGATTAATAGAGTGTGTAGTGTGTGTGGTGTGGAAAAAAAGAGTTGAGTCAAAGGAGGCTAGAAGCTACCTATAAATATATAGGATTCCAGTCTTTAGGGACTGTAGCTTTAGGTTTATACGGACTTGTGTGGGGGATCTTCACCGAGCAAAAAGCAGGGATCATCGTTGTATTCCTTGGTATCCCTTAAGAAATTGAGTTCCTCTTGCTTTTAACGTATCCGGACTTGTAACTACAACAACAAGAGCATCGTCACTACGTAAGCTCTGGAGTGGCAAATTAGAGGCAGTGCCTTCCTATAACAAGTACCAATGTACCTAACCTAGCCTGTAGAATATCTACTGCGCTAGGCATCTGGACTCCTCTGTCCTTCATACTGAATATAACGGATCCAATGGATGGATGCTAGGTTCGCTACAACGACGCAAAGTATCCGATAGTTCACAGGGGGGAGGATCATGCCGCCCGTGTATATCCTCAAATCCGCGATCCTGCCAATAGTGTGACCAAAACTGAGGTCATTTTGGGAGTGTATCGAGTGCATACTGCGGTTCCTGCAGCTCTTCGACGCCTACCTCGCACCTGGCGGATATCGAGCTGTTGGGCGGGCTTAGTCGTATGTCATAGTCTTCACTGCTGGTAGTTCCAGAACTAACTATTATTATTGCACAGGTAGGGGAAGTTCTCCTGCCATCTCTTGGTCTCTGTAGCTCCCCTATTAATATACAGTGTGGCCCCATTTCATGGTTTCGTGACATACCTGTTCAAACAGGGTCGAGAAACTTATGGTAAACGTTGTTGAAATGTCACTGTCGTGAATTGAGGATGACTATCACTTCATCAGAATGTAGTAGCCGAAGAAATATCAGGAGCGATCGTGGTAGTCTCGCGTGACCTATCTCGTCCGATGTGTTGTTTCACTTCAAGTTTTCTTCCTTTTAGATCTTCACGTCTCGATGTCCTGTTGCTTGTAGGTATACCTTTTCCCTCGCTCTGCGAGTGTCGCCGACCCATAGTCCGTATATTCTTCCGCTTAAGCACACTTGGATCCAACGACTTTCCCATGTCCTTCGTTCTTAACTCTTGCATGCCCCTTATATGCAGCTAGTCACACCCACCAGGTTGCAACGATATCTAAACCGCGTTTGCTTTTCCAACTCCCATTGCTTCAAAATCCCTCTAACACTGGCCTTTGGGCATTAAGTTGATTTTGATCCTTTGATGGGGAGTCAACTATTATTTGACCCCTTCCAGTTACAGACATACACGCGGGCGTTTCCTCATACCCTCCTTTCATAAACAAGCACAATGTTCATTCTCTTTACACATTTCCCGGAATATTGGACTAACCATATTAATTGTCTAGGCCATATATATTCAAAATGTGTACGCAAGAAGAAATACACGATATCGCCATGCTTGTCTTAGCGCTTATCAATTATTTATTACAACTATGTAAGTGTTTTCTTTAACTTAGACCTCTATGAAACGGTCTCTTAAAACTTGGACAGGTAATATATAATACTAATAAAAAATGGTACACATTGTCAAAATGTATTATAGACCAGTTCCAAGCCTTCTACTAGAGCCCTTGTCACACATAGTCCAACTTCCAATTAGTGCAATGATTACGCTACGGAAACTACAGGATAGAGCTGTTCCAAATTTGCCAGCTCTTACAAAATAGCCCTAACCCAGCTGTACGCCTGGAGCGTTTTGCTTGATTTTATCAGCGTAGACTGCCTGACGGCGTTTTAGGCTAGCGAGTAGATAGGTATTGCAATACGTTGTGTCCTTCACGTTAACTGCAACCGTTTGTTAGCATCGTCTCCAGGTGCATAAGTTATGCACAACGCATCTGCTCGGTCGCGTAACTTCATGATGTTCGCCTTAGCCGAGCCTGAGCAAAAGCGGCGAATGCGCTAAACCTTGATTGTCTTGCGCTAGGAAACTGGTAAAACCTGGTACCTTATCTACCTAGGTAGTCTAGATAGATGTTTTACAACCAAGGTTGTTAGGTAATTAATTGCCGAAATAGGAGATAAGAGGGACTAAGCGCGGCTTGTAGCGGCAGTGGGGACAGTCAGCGGATACTGTACCCCACAAGAATACCCCAACAATAAGTGGATACCTACGCATGGTAGCTCACTAAGGCTCCAGAGACCGCCAGAGACCGACAGCGCTCACCAATACGGATAAAGGGACCTTGGCTCCTCTCTTCGGTGCCAGCTCATACTTGATGTATAAAGTGCTTCACAGGAACCGTTTGCCGTGGTTGGCTGGTCATGTTTCCGAGGGTCTCGACTATGCATCGTCTCGCCAGAACACGAAACCTCACCGCCAGAGCTAGTCGTACTGTTACGACTCGCCTCTACTCCTCCTCGTCCCTCACTTCATCTTCCCGCCTGCGAACACCTTCACTATCCGCCACATCAACAATGTCTACCTCAACAGCTGCCATGAGGCGGCTAGCTGCCACAGCTCAGCACATTCGCCCTATGAGTGCATTGGCATCAACCGCCACCAGCTATCCTACGAATCATGGGAAGATCGAGACACCCGAGGACACACCTTACTTTATAAACAACCAGTTCGTGCCTAGCGAGGCCGAGCGGTTCATCGAGCTGTATGATCCAGCCACCAACAACCTCGTTACCCGCGTACCGCAGATGACTGATGCCGAATTGGAAGCTGCCGTCCAAAGCGCTAAGAAGGCGTTCCCCGCCTGGCGTAACACCAGCGTCCTGGCTCGCCAGCAAATCATGTTTAAGTTCGTGAACCTGATTCGCGAGAACTGGGATCGATTGGCGGCGAGCATCACACTGGAACAAGGCAAGACATTTGCTGACGCCAAGGGTGACGTTCTACGTGGTCTCCAGGTCGCTGAGGCGGCTTGTGGCGCACCAGAGTTCATGAAGGGCGAATTGCTCGAGGTTGCCAAGGATATGGAGACTCGGACATATAGAGAGCCATTGGGCGTTGTTGCCGCCATTTGTCCCTTCAGTATGTGATACTTGAGATTTTCAATCCCTTCGTACAGTTAGTTGACTTGCTGACTAACATCTCTGCAGACTTCCCTGCCATGATTCCTCTATGGTGTATCCCTATTGCTACAGTGACCGGTAACACCCTCATCCTGAAGCCATCGGAACGAGACCCAGGCGCTGCTATGATCCTCGTTGAGTTAGCCAAGAAGGCCGGTTTCCCGGATGGCGTAGTTAACGTTGTCCATGGCGCTCACCGCACTGTGAACTTCCTTCTAGATGCACCAGACATCAAGGCCATTAGCTTCGTCGGTGGTAACAAGGCTGGCGAGTACATCTTCACGAGGGGATCTGCAAACGGGAAGCGAGTGCAAGCCAATTTGGGTGCCAAGAACCATGCTGCCGTTCTGCCAGACTGCAATAAGAACCATTTCATCAACGCGATCGTTGGTGCCGCATTTGGTGCCGCTGGTCAACGATGTATGGCCTTGAGCACCCTGGTAATGGTCGGCGAGACTAAGGAGTGGTTGCCTGAGCTGGCAGCGAGTGCTCAGAAGCTCCAGGTCAACGGAGGTTTCGAAGAAGGGGCTGATCTTGGCCCAGTCATCTCTCCTCAGAGCAAGGAGAGAATAGAGTCGATAATTGCGAGCGCTGAGAAGGAGGGCGCCACCATTCTTTTGGATGGCCGCGGCTTCAAGCCCGAGAAATACCCAAATGGCAACTGGGTTGCGCCAACGATTATTACCAACGTTACGCCAGACATGACGTGCTACAAAGAGGAGATCTTTGGCCCTGTGCTAGTCTGTCTCAATGTGGATACCCTCGATGAAGCCATCGAATTAATCAACAAGAACGAATACGGTAACGGCACGGCCATTTTCACGAGATCAGGACCGACGGCAGAGACGTTCAGGAGAAATATCGAAGCTGGACAAGTCGGTATAAACGTTCCTATTCCCGTGCCGCTGCCCATGTTCTCATTTACGGGCAACAAGAAGAGTATTGCTGGTGGTGGTGCCAGCACCTTTTACGGCAGGCCAGGCGTCAACTTCTACACACAACTAAAGACAGTAACGGCTCTGTGGTCAAGCGCGGACGCCATCTCTAAGAAAGCAGATGTAGCGATGCCTACACATAGCTAGTAGTGAGGTGGGCATATGATAAGGCTTAGCCGGGGCATTAAAATGTACATACTAGCCATTGGTCATTGAATCATTCTTGTGGTTGCCTAACGGTAGACTCCAGCATCAACAAAGGGACAAAGGAGAATGGGTTTTAACCATAGTCACTGACTCGCGTAGCACCCGCTGTCAACTCTAAAAAGGACTTGCAAGCTATCCGAGGGCCTATGAATCTAGCATATTTTTAATTTGTCATAAAAACCAGCATATAAGCTTAGGTCGACTGGATAAGTTAAATAGGTATTTATTGCAAAATAAGATGCCATGATCCAAGCCTTAATGTTATTAAAAAGAGTTAGGCATTAGGGGTACAAGTGTGTACGTTGGTACCCGTATTAGGTCATCACACAAGCCCATGTTAATTGATTTCCCGTTTAGTTCACCTACAAGCTCCCAAAATCGACGCATCTGTCTACATGCATTCTGTATTTCATTTCGCATGTCTCATTCTTGGTTGGCGTCACCGCCCGCCGTGAGCAGCAACCCACTTATTTACTCGGTTACCTTTAGTCACCTCATTTCCCTTCTCATTTACTTTAGCAAGTAGTCATTAGTTGCCACCCAACAGCAATCAATAAATCGATTATCCAGCATTGATGCAACACAATCCACGTAGATGATTTAGCTTCTGATACCAAAGAAACCATGTCCGGCTTTACGGACCTACCTCATGATCTTTTTCTTCTCATCATCTCCGGTCTTTCGCCTAGTGAATGCGTGCTCTGCTATCGTGTAAGCCGGTCTTGGAACATAGCCTTCACAAGCCATGAGACATCATGGTATCTCATGAAACGGCATTTCCCCCGCGTGCGAGAGATGAGGTCCGTGGTCGGAGCCCCAGATTGCTCGAATTATGCCCACATCTTTTCCAAGGTCACGCAACGATATGTCAATATACAGTCCGCCAGACCCAGACTGATTGAGAAGATTGATTTCCTTTCGGAGGCAGATGAGGATAATATGTTTCGGGAGGTTGAGCCCTGGAGCCGTCAGCTACAGTGGAGCGGCAATGTGGCTACCTTCCAGTATGGGGATCCGAGTTGGTGTCTGGATGATGGACTTCTCATCTACCGAGAAAGTGAGACTGGCCGCTACGTCGCCTACGACCTGGAAACGAGTCGCCGCTTCCCGGTTCCCTTTGAGGGAGCCGACAAGATAGTCAGGCGGGCACGGCTAGCGCATGGAACCCTAGTTATCGAGT
>JAPUUL010000882.1:0-13135 GCA_029590625.1 Lasiodiplodia mahajangana
ATGAGGAGGGCTTGAGATCCCAACATGTTGAAGTGTCGATGTGTTTTAGGACGTAGAGGCCAGGAATCAGAGGATTGGATCTACGGTGTAAAAAGCAGCTAGTCTCTAATGCGGCATCCCTCGAGGCGATCCGGAAGCAAGCCGTGGCGGTGCCATCGTTGAAATAAACTTCAAAAGAGCCTCGTCATCGCGCTGCTTGTCGCTTAACCGATCATGACATACGACTTAGTCATGGTGGCCACTGTCGCGCTTGGTCACGGTTTCCCCAACGAACCGGGGAATGGCATAGGATGGGTTTACTAGCGATGTTGTATCGTGGTAACATGCGCTGCTTTTAACCGGAGGAGGGCCTACGTGCGTACACCTGTTTATGCACATGCTAAAAATAAACACAGCCGATGGCTTCGAAGATATGAATGCTACCGTATATACACCGTAACGAGCGGGGGATAGCTATCTTCGATATAAAACGGGTTTTAGTCATTGATCAGGGTGTATAGTAGCCCGTTGTATCAAATCCTATATTAGATCTTGTAGAATTGTAGGGTTTACGTACTTGCGTCGTGATAGGCTCTGGAGACTTTGGTTGCAAATTCCATGACTATTTACGGAGAGGCTCCATTGTTTATTTTTATTGTCATGAGGAATGTGTGACGCTACTATTTGGGTGGTTACCATCTATTTCATGTTGATACTAGCATTCCGTTGCTAATTATTGCCAAGGTCTTCCGCCTCTAACGCTGCAAAACAAGAGCTCTAAGAGAACTTTGACTTAAAGACACCAAATGTCAACTCGAAGAGGTCGAGCTAATCGCCAGAGATAGGGATATTTTAGAAGATACTATGACACTTCTCAGACTCGAGGCTTTATTAAAACAAAGATTGGGTACAGATTAGAAAGATCTAGTTAAAATACGAAGCGTCACCCCACCAGTAAAGCCGCGATAAATGCTAGTATATACACCACTGATGGTTGGTTTTCGGTAAAATAGACAACAAAGACTTTCAGTATTTCTAAGCATCTAAAATAGCCTTGGGCGCATCAAATTCTCTCGCCGCAAGATTCGGGGTACTCGGCATTGATGCTCTTTGCCACATGGCTGCTACCACCATTGAAGAGCCTATCGTGAGGCTTTAGAGGGAGGTTATCGTAGGGTCTGGAGGGCTGAACAAAGGGACTATTCTTGTATATTGGTAAGGTAGGGCGTGAGATGAGGTTTTGGGAACCTTCGCGCAACAACAGGAATCTATCACCTATCCTAGCTGGGAGGTCTGTGATACCCTTTTATGAGCCCAGTAAGATTCGTTGCTTCCAGTTCGAAAGACGGACCGGTGGAATATGCATATAGAGTCTGCTTATGGGGAAGGGCCCCCGTATAAACCACGAAGCACCCTCGTCGACTTTACTAGATTAGAGTAGCGATATGGGCCAAGAGCATGGCGTGGAATGCATTGCCAATGAATACGGCTGCTCTAGCTATGCAACAAGGCTCCGTCGTAGTTATATAGGTCGAGATGGTTAAGGATTCTAATTATGTACTCATGCTGTACTTCGCTGGGGAGCGCTACGGTAACATTTGGAACGCAATGTATTTCGGGTAATCGAGCTGATTCGGATTGTCTGTCGTCTTTGTCAGGATTTCGGTCGGCAATCGTATGTGGAAGGAAAGTCTCGTTGGAAGCGATCATTAGCACTCGAGGTGTTGCGAATAACTAGCTGATTAGTCGTGGTTTTGGAAACTGTAGGGAGAACGAATGGTGTAAGTCGGCGGCGTTGAACTTGGTTGAAGCGTGACTTAGTCATGGCAACGGGAAGGCTTGTTGGTGGATCAATGTTAGGAAGAGGGTTGAATGAATAAGTAAGGTGAGAGCATACCTCCTTGGAGCAGGCATACAATGCGCTAGACTCCAGACTCGTAAGTTGCTTAAGGTCGTCCCGGTTCAACTAGGAAGCAGGGTTGGTTAGTGTGGAGGTATGGTGTGTCAATCTGTGCCGTAGCAACTGGACAGCTTCGCCGAGCGTCGGCGTAGTCCGCTGTACTATTTGCTACTTTCAACTTCCAAGAACACTATGCCGGTGATGGCAACCCGGGTTGGAGATCTTGTGTGTGTAGCCTGTAGATCACATGGACAAGATGACAAGGAGTTTATAGAATCAATATTATTAATACCCCTTGGGACCCTAGGTAGAAAACGATGTACTTCACACTGCTAAGAGGCCTATGAATGTGACCCTCCAAAAGTCCCTCTAGAGGCATGTCAGCTTAATTATGAGGCAGGGAATCGCAATACAAAAACAAACGTTTATATATTCTAATGCAACCAATTAAACCCAGCAGACAATTATTTATTATATTATCTCCTTTTGTTTTCATATTAAACACCAATAGTCAAGATGTAATGTACAGGGGAGCAGTCTTCCCTGTACGGCTCGCGCGGCTGACGCCTGGTTGCTAGGGGTCGCCCTGTATTGCACATGGGGAACTCGGGTGCGGTAGCCGCGAATTGGATTCGGTGGTAGATGTCGCTTCCATGGTTTGTTATTGATGAAACAAAAATTCAGCTCTATCTATTTTCTTAGTAGACTAATATTTTAGAAGTTCTAGCCAGCCGAGTTTCTACCTTCCACCTTACAAACAAGGTCTGGGGTTTACGGTCAGACTATGGAGCAACGGCCACGGGTGGCAAAGGGATGTAGCGTCGGCGTGATTCGATACGATGTATGTTGGGGTTACTAATAGGATACCTCTAAGACCGTATTCTCAACCCTGGTTTTCTTGGCCGGGTAACGAGTCGATTGTTAAAAGAAATGAGGTGGATTTGGATGGCGATTCTTTTACTTTTCCCCTTCGTGCTTTTGAGTCTGAAACGCATACCTCAGCTAGGACCAGAATCTCTTGGTGNTTTAACGAATAAAAAACTGTCAGCATCGCTCTGGTTGCGACAGAGTGATTTCGTGACTAGAATCGCTAACCTCTTAGAATCTGCCTGTTTGTTCCTTCTGTTGCGCTAGGGGACATGGACTGGTCTCGGTGAGGTCCGTTGGTATATTGGTATGTTGGGTGGACGTATCGTCTGAATTTACCAACCTCCCCCCTCCAATTGAAAAACTTCCGTTTTCGATTTCCATGACAATAGGTATTGGGCCAGGCTGGTTTCAATCGCTGCAACATGGCAATTGACGGACAGAACAGTAAAACTTAACAAATGGGTAAAAGCAATCCGTAAATGATGAAACACACGGTTTGTGCCGGAAGCTGTTTGCGATACTATCCCAAGCCAGATAATCGGACACCAATTGGGCTGCGTGCCGGCGTGCCTAGGGTAAATTCGTCGCCCAGACATGGCCGTGGTATCGGGATACGCTCATAAGACACCGACGAGGCATATGTTAATTGAAATGACCGCATCAGGACATGAGTAACTATGATATACCGCTACAGGAATGAAACAAACGTCAAGCCGCAAGAGAGCAAGGCGCGAAGACCTTCTTTGTTCTATGTGGCCTTCTCCGTCATAGTTTAAGGTTCTATTATTTCTCAACCCTGAATCAGAGCTTCTTCACTCAATACTGTTGGCGATGATGTCTTGTGGCCTGCTTCCTTCCCCTTTCAACTACTAATATGTCTCTCTACTTAATATCATTGATATTATATCCGAGGGAAGTAAACATTGTCTGTTTTCATTGCTATATTTTTCACAGTTCAAATCGCGAGGTCTCCTCTTTCCCTTCTAGCTAGATGCCACCGCTGTAGGAAACTTTTACCAGTTGTATCTATATGACAGTAAACTGCTCTGATTTACGTGTAGATAAGATGCGAAGGTTGGCCATTCATCTTCCTGCATGCATTTCGTAGAATGTTCCGGAGCTTATCCCCATTATAAATGAGTTAGAGTCCTTTAAGTAAGGATCCCCAAACGCATAGATAAGACAACCACCAAAGAGGGTGAAACCATAGTTGTCCCGAAGGCTTCCCATATAGCTGAAGGATTCTCTGGTTTCATTCTTACAGCATGCTCCTTCGTGATCTCTAGCGAAAGTCACTTTTGGAATTTGGCAGGTTCGCTGTAAAGTCCTAGTGGATCAACCCAAAATACCACCGGGGCATCTTGCCCGACAACCGTTTGTCGCGAATGAAGGTATTACGGTCTACGCACGCAATTATAATAACTATTATATGCCGTCTATACTAAATCGTATAATTACAGATGAATGGGTAACTTGGTAGGTACATGTCTAGCTCCAAATCCAACTACTTCGTGCCGTAGCTTAGTATTATCAAATTCCGGCTAGTATTTACTATATAGCATACTGACAAGTCAGTCGATAATAGGGACGGCTGTGGCGTATATACCCTCAACCTTGCCATTAGCGCCATCGCCGACAAATTACCTTGAAATGAAAGATTAGAGGCTCCGGGGCTTTTGATCGTTGTTACTAGTCGGTACTTATCAAGATCCAGACTACGCCCGAGACGAGCGTCGGTTACAATACCTCAAGCCCAGGTTCTCGCACGCAGGCGTATTCATATCAGCGGGCGAGATGTTATGGCGACACAGCCGATTAATATAACTGATATATCCACCACCCTTGCGAGTCTTTAGAGTCTATCTACTATTAGTGTAAGAGCATAGCATAAACAATTAC
Source organism: Lasiodiplodia mahajangana (assembly GCA_029590625.1). Lineage (NCBI taxonomy): Eukaryota > Fungi > Ascomycota > Dothideomycetes > Botryosphaeriales > Botryosphaeriaceae > Lasiodiplodia > Lasiodiplodia mahajangana. The sequence continues at coordinate 4,649 of JAPUUL010000882.1, forward strand.
CTACTACTATTATACATTGTATCGTGCCCTATATAACTCCTCGCTAAATCCCTAGAAGAAAAGCCGTCATTGGGTATCATAATTGTTGGCGACAGCTGAGGCTAACATGGGCAAGAGAAAACAAACGCTGCACCTAAAACCACATGTACTCGTATCGTCGGTGGTCGAGGCGGCCGAACTGGCGCCGATTTCCGTTCTGTTGGGTAGAGTATTCACCACCATTGGCCATCAGCCTCCACACAAATCTCAAATATGTCTCTTTCTATTGTCTCTTCGTTCTTGTCCTCGTTGCTATTTTTGTTGTTGATCTCGGTTTTATTCCTGTGATGCCAATAAGTCTCCGTCTGCTCAGGTGTTGGAAACGAGGCGTATTCCTTACCTAGATTTAGATCTCATTCTCATCTCCCACCCCGTGCCGTAGTAATTCTGGTCCGCAACGATTGATGCGTAAAGGCTCCTGGCGTTCCGTGCCCACTCATCCTGACCCGTTTGACAGAGGCAGTCTGGGGGGCCTCTGCTCCACTCCTTACAGCCCGTGATCATTATGNCCGAGAATGGATATTGAACTCGGAATTCGGGGCGGGGAGCGCGAGAAGGCCNAAGGGCCGAGTCGCGGCCGGCAGTTCATTTTCCTCGTCTTCTGTAGCGAAATCGTCCGGGACGCTGTCGGACGGAGAACTGCAGTTTGCATCCGTATTCCAGCTTGACGCTTCTGGCGAAAACCCACATACTGGGCCGTTGGTGGCGGGAACTCTCGGGACGGGGTTAGGAGACTGGACGGATCCCGGGATATTGGTGGGATCTTTCCGGGTGGGCATGGGAGCCTGGACGGATCCCGGGATAGGCTTGGGAGACGGAATAGACAAGTTCATTGTGGTTGGCGGGAAGGTGTGCCACCTGTTTGGAGACGTAGGGGCTTCATTAGGCCGTCGCCCGCTTGGTAGGGATTTGGAGGCGGGCATGTGGTTGGGATGCTGTGTTGGGGTCATCTTTGTTATGTCGCAAGTGTACTACTACGAGTTGTTAGTAATCGTTGATCACGATGCTGTAGTCCATACTAACATAGATTAGGGTGTTTGTGGAAGTGTTGAAGACTTACGGCCGGCCGGTTGCCTGGTCTTCACTTCATGAGTAATTCTCACCCACGTGTTGGATGTATGGACGCTGATATTTAAGGAAGAGGGCGATTACGCATCAAATAGCAAGACTACTGGGAGTGTGGCGGCACAGAGCGGGCGGTCACATTGATCCACGGTGCCAATCCGTATTGTCCCCTAAAAAGAAACTCCCTTGCGGTCTATAGGGTAACCCCCCCCTTCCTCCTCCCCCATGGTGGACCATGCATATTCGATATTGTTTTAGAACGTTCTTCTACTTTATCACCAACGGGCAGACCAGCCATAGGGAGCCCATGCTCTCAGCTCGTGACGGCTGCTACATAGAGGTAGCATGGGACGCACGACCCGCCGCGCGGCACGAGAGAGTCTGGGGGAGGGGGCTTAGTACCGTGTACAAAGTGCTGGTGAGCCGGGACTGGCTTGACAAGAGTGCTTGTGTAGCATGACTGCTTACCCGCCAGCCTATGATTAAAGGTAAGGCGGACACTATTAGAGGCTAGTCCGTCTTTGACAGCATCCTCAAGTTTGTGTAAGACTAGCTAGCTGATCGAGACTTAGGGGTTTCTTACGGCCGGGGCCACCCTACCCACAGCTAAATAGCATAACTGCGGTGCGTTATCCGTCCGCCACCCCTGGCAGATAGACCATGGAATGCCACACTAAGACAGGCTCGCCTGGGCTATATGGACCGGGGATTTGACTTGCTTCTGTCGTCTGCTCTTAACCGTGTGGAAGTCATGGCTACCTGGGATACGTGACCGCTTCTTTCTTCCTCTCTGTTGCGAACGTTAGCCGGCTACAGCTGGCCGTTGTTTCCCTTCCCCCTGGTTGTACGACCTTCCACCCAGAATGGATAATGCATAATAATTACTACGGTTTTGTTCTGTGATGTTGATCTTGAAACGGTCCACATGGGTTATTCTACGGAAATTCCGCGACAAAGGACCGCTGCCGTCCAGCTTGGCGGTATCGTTAACAGTCCTGAACAGTGTCTTGCGTGTATGGACTAGAGCCCGCGGTCCTGCTTGTATTACATTATTACGCACGCTTGCAAGTCCACGGGCTCCTCCATCTCATATCTTATGCATGGTTCTTGTGGTAAAGATGGGCCCCCCCCACCTGCTGGTAATTAACATTGCCCAACATGGGTAGCAGTTTAGATAAACATGAGGAATGCCTGGGCAGACCTGGGGAAGCCAGGAGTTGTCTGTCCAGACAATACATAATGAGAGGGTGATCTGCTCGCCGGTTGAACCCTAAACCGGGATGAACACGACACTGTGGACCAATGAGACTAAACTCGATCTGGAGCTTAGCTCAATACGGAACCGCCTCGCCTCTCTATTGGACAGAGTTGCCAGGCATTAGCCACAAGTAGCTGGATTCCCAAGCACTCCGAGTGGCTGAGTGCCCATTCTCTGTCTCAGGACTCGGATATAGGTCACCGTTACCACGCGCACAATTTCATAGAAACGAAGCGAACATGCCCTGACCTTGTAGCGAATATTACAGGTCACGATGTTCACTATTTTGGGGGCCCTTTACAATCATCCAATGTAGTCGCGGATAGTAGCGTTGAAACCGTCGACGGTCCTTGTCGTTACAATAATTGTACAATTCTCATCTAAAGACGAAAATTGGCTAACATGATGCTACATACTTACGATCAATAAAGGTAAAATGATCTCCTTATTAAGCGCGCAACAGATATGGGGGAGGGAGATGGCGGGCGGCAAAGGACGGCGAAAGAGAAGACGCAAGTGGTGTGCGTCGAATGGTAGGAATGGATTATTCGACCGGGCGCCCTACCTACTTCGGCGTGGTCCGCTGCTGGGAAACATACAATCCTGGTCTCAGCATCAATAAATAAGGGCAGTTGTCGATGACTGGATAAGCTATGCCTATACTCGTGTATTATTTGTCAGCTAGTTGGCATTAATAACGTTGTTTGCCTTTTCTAATATCTGGTAGGAAGTCAAGCTCAATCCCACAAATTATTAGTCTTCTGGCATTTGGTGCAATAAGAAACGTGCGCAATCTTAGGTTGCCGGAATGTTGCATGGATTTTCTCCATTCAAGTTGATAGCTCATCGTGGACCCTCCGTTAGCTAGATGCTCACTAGATGGATGTGTGGAGAGATCGTTTCAACTATTGAACCAGTCTCCCGGCGACCTATATTACGGGAAATCAACTTCTATTCTCGGGACGCGGGATGCAACGCTGGCACGTGTGCGTGAAAGAGAAACGCTGCAAAATTGAGCCACATGTGTAACCTAGATGTTGTTTTTGTTGTCCATATGCCTGCCGTTGCTATTTGTAAATAAATCAATCATCTAAACCGAGTCGCTGCCCTAGCCACCACAGTAAGTCTTTACGAGCGAGCCGGCGTCTATCTTGATTGTGTTTTATTTCATTTTGTTTTATTTCATGTATCTATGTAGGTATTAGTAGTTTCAAGCGGGGTTGAGTAATCCATTATACATGCGTGGTTCCAAGACAATCGGGTAGCGGCAACAGTTGGAGAGATGCTATTCTTGGTTTAGCCTTCAATATAGTGAGAGGTACGGTCTTCCAAAATCACAGCTACTATCTTCACTCCCTCCAATACTATTTCTCTCTCGTCACGGATGGGGTATATCGCACTCGATGTGGGGTGGATGCCTCGGATCAGGTTGCCTATAGGGGTCTAGACATGATCGGTGAGCCAACTACAACATCGCCTGTAGTCTCCAAGTTAAAAAAGCACTTTAGCCTCTTAGATTGGACGATCTCAGCGAGTGAGTGGCACGGCCCGGCTCAGCTACAGCGTGTTAGTGACTCCGTCTCAAATCGATCTCGATTCTCATTCGGCTTGCATGCACCCACCATCTTTAGATTAGCTGCAGGCCCGGTTCTAGTCCTTCCTTGTTCAGGGCTGAATACGGAGACATGACGTGGGAATGTCTACGACAACCTAACAGCGGTATGTAGTGTGCTAAATTCTGACATGGCCACCCTGTACAGTACGGGGCAAGCGGGGAGAGCAAGCTACGATGGGTGGTCGTTGCACCTTCAAGCTCTTTACGGCCGGTGTAAAGTTCCCCGAGTGACATGAATACGTAAGAATGCAAGAGCTATTATACTATAGGTCTTAAGTAGCAATACAAATCACATGTAGGCGATGAGGAACGATATGTCACTACCCGTAATGCTGGGGGATAAGGGACTTTCTCTCTCCACTACACTACGATCAACACGTCGGGTGAAACTAAGGAGATAGAGTGGAAAGCTCTCTCGGGTATTCTACAGTAATACTCGTACAGTACTTGGCCGACCTGACGGGCCAGGGAACTTTTGTGCGTTTGCCGGGCGGCTGGTTTTTCGGACGTCATCTTGTTCCCAAGTGCAGACGCCGTAGTTGCGCTTTAATAACCTACTGATCGAGGTTGGGTCCGGGACGCGGCGAAAACGCGGATTGTACTTGGCAATGATCATCCTCGTTCTGTTAGTGAACAACCATCTTGGGTCAAGCAGGCATTGAAAATCCCTAGTTGGTAATTACCACATACGTTTTATCGGCATGGAATACTCCCATTGGGACCAAAGTCGTCGGAATTGCGCGGGGCTTAGCATAGTGACTAGAGGAGTTCCAAGAACAAAGTCATCAACATGTAGTTGTAATAGAAGCAATCTCGAAGGGCAAACTGTCATAACTATGGTTTTACGAACGCGATGATTCAATATTGAAACCAATGGTAGGTTTCTGGTTTGTACTTGCGTGTTTATTTATAATGAGTATCTTAATGGTCGTGTTTCTTTGTACAAGTAAACAACCCTAATGCGAAAGAGGGTTTCGGGAGTGGTGAACAAATATGACGCCTGTACGTACTATCTACCTGGGGGTTGGGTTGGGTTGGGTTGGGTTGTTGGCAAATAGAACTCGAATGTTATCGGCTGTGTTTCCTACGTCCTGCCTACATATGCGCCTCTGACACCTGCAGAGAGAGCCCCTGGCTTGTTTCCCATTTGTGATACCCCAACCAAGAAAGGCTGTCCATCTAGGCGGCCACGAGGATCTACAACAAGCATCGCGTTTGCGGGGGGCACGTCACCGTGTGCGTTCATAGCTTTCATAGCTTGGGAAGAGACCACCACAAACTAGCGAGACGGTCCGTTTGTTCATTTCGGCGTCCACTCCCAATTTAGTAGGCCCTCGGCAATAGCTGGGCATGGTTAAGCGGTTAGTGGAATAGATAGCTTGCATTCTGGACTAAGAGCGGGAGTCAGTAGCCTCGCATTATGGGATTGGATAGATATTCATTACAGTAGTTCTTTTACATGGTGTTCAGAGTCATATTCCTGGAGTGTAGGTGATGGGCTCTAGGTACCGCCTAACAAGTATATGGAGGGGAAATCTCTTCGTATATGTGCCTCCCCACATAGTTGTTGCCTTAGAGTATATAGTAAGTATTACTATGAAGGTTGCCCGGCGAGGCTAGGTGCAATGATATATTTGATGAATTACATTAGTTGGTTATGGTATATGGCTCCTTTACGCAATCTAAAGTATTATCGTGGTATTCTATACTTATATCCACTAAACTACAAACCGCGACCGGGGCGAGAGTGAGCAGATAGCTCTTGGCCGAGGCCTGGCAAACATGCAAGTAAGCAGGTCGTTGAATGCTCCATCGATCTCGTCTGCGGTTGTGAACCTCCATTTTTCTTGTCTCGCAAGCTCCCGTGCATCCCCTTCAGGAACGATCGACTCTTGATGTAGACCAAGGCAGGATACTAGCAATACTGGCTGCTCTTCCGTAAATCCCCGAAGGCTTCTAATATACTCGAGTGACTCGTAATTCGACGGATCGTATACCAGAACTATAGAAGCAGCGATTTTGATGATATTTCGTATGTAGGTTTCCTTCTCTTTCGCATGCCCGAAGGCTCTCGGAGATACGCTGGCAATCGCCACATCGTTCATGGTAGGGTGGTTGTACAGGCTCACGAAGCCAATTTCTACGCTTGCGGTGGACCAGTTGAGTACCCTTCGAAGCAAGTCGGTCCTCTGCGTGTCCATTCCAAAGAATACGACATTATATTTTTTACCGTCCGCTGCTGGCAAGCTCGGTTGTATCGGTTCCGGGCTGGGCCGTCGATGGATTGAGCCTACCCGCCAGAAGGATTGCTGAGATTCGATTGCTTCTACAATATAAACGAGAAGGGAGAATGGGCAGAACAACTAATGACTGGAGTTAGCCGAGGGATCAGATCCCAGAGGGAGTGAATTGCTTACCACAACAAAACCCAGTTCGCCCCAGATCAGAGCCAGAGCGGCAATGCCTTGGCCAGCACTCGCGATCCATCGCACTACCCTACTCCGACGAGAGAGCCAGTACCAACTCGATAACGATGTCCATAGTACATGGAAGAAAATAATGCCGACGGTAAGATATCTCGAAGCAGAGGGATTGGGAATTGCAGGGCTGGCAATTACCAAGACAATTTCTATGGCGGCGACGATGGCTTGGAGATAAACGGCTTGCTGCAGATTCTGTACCTTTTTGGTTGATTTGATCACAAACAAGGACTGCTCAAGTTAGCAATGTTAGCTTAGATCGGCCAGATGTTCTTACATCAAGAAGTGCCCCTAAAACAGACCATCTCCAGGACCACTCCGCCCACATCTGTCCGTAGATGATGGCCAGGACTAGGAAGGTAATCCCTAGGGCAAAGTAAATGAACAGTATAGACGAAGCCGCCACGAAATAGTAGATCTTGATGGTGCGACAGCCGAGTTGCACCGAAGAGTAGCAGCGAGAGCGGAAGAGTTGATGGGTGAACCAGGCCCCGACCAAGGTCATGACAACCAGGAAGGCGAATGCCACGTAGGCCACGGTGAGTCGATTCTGCATCGTCAATGTCTCAGCAAATACATGAAGGGAAGAATGGAGTCAATAGCAGCCGTGGTCTTAGTCGTAGTAATTATAGCCCGTGGTATAGCTATGGCTATGGGTATAGCTAGGAAACTAGTAGATGAAAGAGCAGGGAATATGATTGATTGACGTATGATGAAGAATAACAACGTAGGCGGTAACATAATGCTGCTGATACTTGGCATGAGATGTATGAGGTGTGGTGGAAGGGTTTCCCGGTTATCGAGTTGGTTCGTTGGGATTTGATTGGGGATCAAGACTCTCGTCTAGACCAGATAGACTACCTGCTAATCTAATTTGGTCACCTGTCTGCACCCTTCAAACACACACAGATCATACTATACTTACTTACCTACAACCCACGGACACAGACACACACACAGGTCTCCTGCGACAAGGCACAGCAGTAGCTCCAATATTTCGGTTCTCATCACCTGTTAGTCTGTTAGCCTGTTAATCTGTTACCAGATATTAATATTACCCGTGTGAGCCCGGGGACAAATATGGCCAAGGTGGTGCGATCGGGAAAAGCAGTTACCAGCAACGCGCTTTAGTCGAGTCTGTGAAACATGCAAAGCCACCCATCGATCACCATTGATCCCCATTGATCCCCATTGATGCCCGGCGAACGGTACTTCTCTCCAGTGTTGGAAGTCAACACGCACTGTAGAACAGGAATAGACGCCAAGACATTTGTGTTGCACAGACAACGCTAAGCTAAGCTAAGCTAAGCTCAGCAGTAGTTATGTACCGTAAGCTGGTAGCAGCCTGAGAATTCAGGCTCCCGTCCGAGCAAACTGAAGCATCCCCACTTTATTGTAAAAACACATCCAGAGCTGGACACCTTTCTATTGTCATATTCACATGTAATAGTTGCATACATACCGGTTTCTCCATACGAAGACCCATCTACGCATACAAACAGAAGGTAAGTAGCTAGGTAGACAGACTTGAACCAATCGCCAAGCCAGAGCTCGCAAAGACATGCTAAATAGAGTAAGGTGGTCGGTCCCTTTACAACCCCTTCAGGTAGTCTACATAGGTAGGTACCTACTAAGTACTTAAGTATGTAACAAACAAACTGTTGGATCGCGGGACCATCGCGGGACCATCGCCCCATCTCGTCTTGCTTGCAACTTGAGAGAGCATTAGCACGAATTAATTACTTAACTTATCTCGAACTCGCCATGTCGCGAGGCTACAAGGCTGTTCCACTCTCCCACATCCTGAATCCGAATCCCATCAGAGAGATTCCTCTTTCCGACATTTTGAATTCCCCTACCGACACTCCTGGTTCCCTAATTCCAAACCCCAGCCGCGAGATTTCGCTTGCACAAATACTAAATCCTACTCGGGAGATTTCCCTTACTCGAATCTTGAACCCCGTCCAAGAGCAGTCGCCCGCCACACCACCGGGGCTCCGTGTCGCCGATGAGGAAGAACACCACGAGGA
>JAPUUL010000883.1:0-13121 GCA_029590625.1 Lasiodiplodia mahajangana
CCGGAGAAACAGTCATCAGGAAGGGTCAGGCAGCTCCGTAGGTTCTTCTATCGCCGAGCGCCTCGTCGAACAACTGGTAAACCTAGCCTCGATCGATTCCGTCGTCAACGAGCCAGAGAACTAACAAACCGCCAACGCACAACGGTCCAGTACGAAACTACCCGAATGGTATTCGCAGAAACACGGTGTATCATACAATATCCCATGTTATATTTCACATTGGGCTTTTCTTTTTCTTTTCTTTTCTGTCCTTGCATACTATTGTGTTCGAATTTTTATGGTATAGGTTAGCAAGCGTCTGCGTGGAGGTTCGGTTGTATTTCTTCTTGTTACTCATAATGGAGGTTCTTCTCTGGTGCCCGTTGGGTCGTATTTTATAATGGGACGGAACATAGTTGTACTACGGTATTCATAGGACAAGCATGAAGCGATTGCGTTACTGTCACACTCTGAAAAATGAAATTTATGGAATTGCTTTGTGTGCTAATAAAACGTGATATGTGAGAATAATAGCGGGGAAAAAGGGGGGCAAGGGAATGGAAAATTGGAAAGACAACAAAAGCATACAACGTTAGAGGTTCGCTCGTCATCACTGATATAAAAGTCTGGCGCCGGTAAGAATTGGGGTACTACGTCATGCCAATTCAAAGATGGTGCTTAGCTGCTAGTAAAGGAATGGTTAATATAGCTTCGGGTGTAGTAATACAAGGGTAGCGAGATCTATGTAACTTAGCAAAACAAGGTGAATACAACCTCCCGGGTATTATGCGTGCTTATCTAGAGTTTTAATAGAGTAATATACAGAATGGTTCTTTATGGTTCTGAAGTCCTGCAGCGATATCTTAGGTACCTATCTACCCTCAAAGCTTCTACTTCTCACTAACATCATCGCACATTGATCCTTTCTGAGCTGTAAACTACCCCTGAAAACAAGGCTGCCCATTATAGAGCCCTCTTGCGAACGGCCTCAACCTGACCCAGGTCTCTGGGTCCTTTTTTAACAACAGAAATACCGCTGCGGGAAATCTACATGGTTCTCCTGCTAAGCAGCACGCCACTAAGCGACGCGCAGCCCCGGACTTTGATAAGGTTAGATGTCAAACTTATCCATGCTCCACCGATTAGGGACCTGCGGCCTGCCCTCATGTAAATCCTCAACCAAAAAAGGACTTCTTGACAGATACCGCCTCGTGCCGTGACAACAGTTGGGCAGGACTAAGCTTAGTATATGAAATTTTTTCTAGTATAGATTATCTACGTTGGGTCTTTCACTGTTACAGAGGTTCAGACCAATAGTTCACTACTTGGGGACCTCTGTCCTTCGACTATAAACTTCGAATTCGAAGTTGCCACACCTAAATAGCATTTTTCTAAGCTTAATGAAGTTTGAATCGTTAAGTGACTCACTAACCTAGATAAATAGTGGTAACCCTTCTGGACTGGGGACTTTCTGCAACCGTTTTTTTATTCTAGTCTTTCCCCCCTCTTCATTTCCCGTCTTGCTTCTCCCCATCACTAGTTCAGTGCCTACCAAGCACTCGCCTATCACTGCTATCTTTTCCCCTATCTACGTAGATTATACAAGTTCGTTCTACCAAAAACACGTGGACTAATAATTTTCGGCTAGGATCAGGTTGCTAAGTGAAATGGAATCTTGCGCCCAAAGTGAGGAGCCGCGGCCGCAGTGGTCATGCCTACCTAACGAACTTAGAGTCATGATCCTCGACATGGTGGCCTCAATCTCCTATGCCGAAGGCTACAGACTGTCACCCTGCGCTGCCGTGTGTCGACAATGGCAACAAATTCTCGAGAAACGCATCTTTCGAGGACTCCATCTCCACCAAGACGACTTGGACGATTTCGCTCGTATCGTTGGGTCGGGTCCTCGCCAGCTCTACGTTATCGAGCTATGGCTAGATGTCAAGTTGCCGGAGTATGACTGCTCGAGTTGTCAAAAGGCAGAATCCCCCTGGGAGTCCCGGAATAATAATTCCATATACGCCAGGGCGGTATGGAGGTTGTTTGAAATTCTTCACCATTGGGACCCAAGAGAAGACGCACCAAGCATCTACCATCTACATTTTTATCTTTCGGCTCACTCCCCGAGCGACGGTTGCCACCATTTCAAAGAAGTCAAAGCGAGATCCGCCGAAACCCCATATGTGAACCCAATAGCACCAAAGGAGCCAGCGGAACCAGAGGGAGTCTCTCCAATTCTGGGGATCACGGACATGCGGCATGGATGGTGGAATGGGTTTGTTTTATATTCTCGCAATACTGCTGATAAACAACGCGTCATGGGACTCTGTGGAGGGCTCTATTTCGACGGTAGTGAGCTCACGTTCGAGCAGCAGCAGCAGCGATTCAGACTCCCTACAGTCCGCGCGATTCAATTGTTTAGCATCACCCGGCAGCACTACCGCGCCTTCAGGGTCAGACAGGGCCTGGGTGAAATTTTCGAGGCCCTGCCTAACTTGAAGACGATCCAGCTCGAGCCCTGGCGCGGTGTCCACCTCTACCACCACCAGCTGCTCAAGCACCAATGGGGCATGCTTATCTGGAGTAAGGATTTCTCAGAGTTATCTTCTTCCCTTTACGGCGGTTTCCAGAGCAGAGGCTTTCCCTTTTGGTCAAAGTTGCATCTAGAAACTCCCCAAGGTTCTCCTAAATGATAATACTCGAGATGATCAGGAATAACTAACTCCGAGTTCTCTAGTGCTGCCCTATATGAAGAGCCTGGAGAGGTTGACGTTATTTCAGCACAACCACGCTGTATTCGGCGAGGATTTCACCGAGATCGACCAGTCCCCGGCACTCGGCCGTCCGCTGGCTACAGCAAGCCGTTCCCTACGGACGCTGGTCGCATGTTTCCTCGTCGATGCGTCGGACTTTTTCCAGGATTTCATAAACGCCCCTTCAGGTCAGTCTGCTGGAGTCATTTATTCCCCCTTTAGGCGGGGTTTGGGCCTCATTGGTCCTGCACGCTCCCGAAACATGAGCTGAACCCTTTCCCTATATGGCAATTACTGACTCCAGCGTGTGTAATAGGGCGGCCGAATCTGACGCCCCTATATTGGCCCAGGCTGGAAAAGCTAGTCCTCACATCAGACTTTCTAATTCCAGCGACCTTTGCGACACTTATCTTGGCGGCCGCGAAAGCAGCAGAGCGCATGCCGAAGCTTCGGGTTATGGAGCTTTGGCATCACGGCCCTATGGGGCGGGTATGCATATTCACGTATCGTGTGGACCAGGATACACCTACTCTGACTGTACAAGCTACCTGGCATGTCTATCTCGATGAAACGGAGCGTGCGGCTTGGGCCAATGTCGCGTGCATGCACGGTCATAATCGGCGGTCATTACTAGTAAAGAATATCTATCTGGGAGATTCTAGCGAGGAGTATCACGGTTACATATCTGCTATGAAGTTATTAAGCTGCCAGGGGATCTTGAATCCGACGTCCGAACGACAACTTCGAAGTGAGGATAAATGGGGGCGTATAAGGCCATTTTAGCTTCGCTTTGTTTTATGATATAGGGTCTTGGCGGTCATACCGCCGTCTAGCACGGTGGAATCATCACGACAATTCTGACCGAAGTCATCAGCCTATTTCTCCTAATATTATTTAGTTCCCACTTGTTAAGATCTTGGTTTGATAGCACCTTTCCATGAAATAGTAGCATTCATTATCCGGTTGGTGGCAGCAACTCCTGGGGCACATGCCTTGACATCGTGGCACAGTCAATCAACTAAGAGCCGCTGGCGGATTTGTAGATCTATCTTCTTCATGTTTTGCCAGTATAAAGGAAGAGGGATAATGATATTTGACTCTTGAATCGTAGCTGATTCTTACTCTCTACCATACCTAGTCCTAGAATAGTGAGCCAACCTGGAGCCACCACCTTTCTTCCATAGCTGGTCTAGACAGCCGCTCTAGCTACTAGTCACTCTGGTGGCCGTGCCTAGATCAATATCGTATACGAATATGCACCAAATGGTCTGCAAGTGCGTCGATACTGTGGAATTTGCTAGTCAGTATTGCCAGATTTGCCGTCATAATCATCTTGGAATTCCCCGAGCCCTTCAACCTCCAAAATACATTTGTCATTCCCCAGCCACTAAATAATTTTGAGGGATCAGGGTGGTCACTAGCGCAAACTAGTATCGATGCCGCCAAGCCAGCAGCGATAGCTGTTGACACAAAATTCCCGTTTGCTGCTTCCAGGGTCCCCTTCGCGTCACCCTTCCTTAATTCCGTCGGAATTTCGTCCATAAGAGTGAAGTCGGCTTCTGGATCGATAGGAAGTTCACCTGATTCACACCACTGCGAGGTGGCTATGTTTAAAACGTTTCGTACTGGTTCGATTGTTTGCATCGTCGGATCTTCTGTACTTCGTTGCCATGTGGGCATAAACAGTATAATGTCTCTATTACTAGCTTGACGCATAGTTTGCTCGAGATCATGTACAATCGAATACTCCGGCTTCTTACCCAGAGGCCAAATCCCGATTTTGGTTCCAAAGCAAATAATGTTGGCTCGTTCACTAATGCACCACTTCAATGCCTGTACGTACGAAACACGACACGTTAGCTTGATTGTTAGTCGAGAATAGCAAGTGTCGAGTCTTTACCTCTGTAATCGATTTCTCCCCGCTTCCAATGCCAGTATCGGTCCTAGCGACGATAATGCGAGAATTGGGGCTCAAAGAAGATATAATTCGAGCGATCGTTGTGCCGCGGCCGGTTGTAGAGAGGGACCACTGTGCTCCCGGGATGAAGGACCGACCCTTCACTACACAAGACCGTTCTAGCTCATCCAGGTCAACCCCATCGTCGATGATAGCGACTCTAGGAGCCAGGTCGCCCAATTTATTACAATCAATGTGTTTATTAATAAGCTCGCAAAAATCTTCCAGCCTCCGTATCCAGGACTGCCTAATGACGAATATCAGCAAGGAAATGCCTTCAAGGCGGCGCACGCCAATAAACGCCCGTGAACTTACCTATTATTATTGTTCATACGACTGAGGCTCGGTCGGATACTCGGGTCTTCCCCTTGAACTGTTGGTGACGATGTGGCCCGGTGGGTTTTCAGAAAGCTAAAAGTCTATTTTTATCTGACGATTATTCTCGCCTAGACTGCGACAGAACTCGGCGTAATTCATAATGCACTCTTGGGGAATACCCTGGTCTTCTAAAACCGTCAAGGTTATCCTTTTGAGCTAGGTATGTGAATATACAACGTCAGCTGCATCATGACAGTCACCGCCCTATCGCGGGGCTATAGCAATACCCAGAAAAACTTACGTTGGGAAGCTTAGAAAGCACGTCGGGAGCCGACCAACTCGACAAGCTTCCCGGATTCTTGCTGCAATACAGGCGAAGGCATCGAACACCTGGTACGGCGTTGGCTACCACTTGAGCACACATATCAGTCTTTTTCCAGTCGAGGGTGTCAATCTGGATGCCCCTCAGTGCAGACTCAATCAAGGCATCCGAACAAGGATGGCCGATTAACTCATCAACCTCAAGACACATAATTCTTTGCATGTTATGCTTGGCCTTGAGGTATTCGAAGAAATTGGTAATAGCTTCTTGTCTGACTCTCAAGTCCTTATTGTTTTCGGTTTCATTCGCTGGCACTTTGACGTTTCGTAGCAGTCCTTCAACCTGTAGTTTTAGTGGTTCAACGTGTCTCCGTAGTGCCCTACTGTTTTTGATGGTGCCAATCTCGCTGAAATCGAGATCGATATCAAGTCCTACTGTAGGTATTAGAGACGCCTGGTATGCCCGTGAGACCAGCAGCCCGCACTATCGCGGTAACGAGAGCACCAACCTTTGTTTTCCGCCGAAATGAGGTATCTGATTCGTTCGACACTGTCTCCGAGACGAACGATCTGCTTCTTTAGCATATTGGAAACTCTCAAGAGAACCACCGAAATCGGTTCGACTGGCTTGCCGTCGCCGGTATATTTGTCCGACATGTCATCGTCGTCGTCTGATGTGTCGTTGTCTGAAGTGTCGCTAAAAGTGCTGCTGTCTGGGGTGTTGATGCCTGGAGTGTTGCTATCCGACGTGTGGTTAGATTCGTCTTCAGAATCGCCCAGTTTGCGAACGGATACAGCGCTTTCACTAGCGGCATAGCTCTCATTGGCGGCTTCAAGGCAACATTGATATACCGATTTCCCGTCGTCATTGAGAGCAAAGAGCGTCCTCGGCTCGGCATCTATGACCGCTTTAACGATAGCTTCCACTAATTCTCCATCGTCGGCAGAACGACTTTCTAGTGGGAACCGAACGACGCGGTGCAAAAATGTGTTTCCATGCTTGTCTTTCGCGCGCTCGATGAGAAACTCCTGCAGCTCGCGGCAGATACGCGACCATTTGACCTCACGCCATGTGGAGAGTAAAGCCATCAGGAGCGGTGGGTTGTCCTTGACGAGTTCGATAGCCTCGGGGCGGTAGTTCTTAAAAAAGAACTTCACAAAGGTCTTACGTATCTCTAGGGTGCGGCCGCAGGTAAGGATAGTCTTGCCAGAATCGTCCTTCAAGAGGTAGAATTTGGGGTTGTGCTGAGATATCATCGTCATCACTACACTAAAAATAGGCTCGAGCTTGACCCTCCAGTCCTGAGCCATGAGGTGCAGTATAGAGTATTCCGATTCCCCTATCTCCAATAGCTTATTTTCTCCAACGTGAATCTTGCCCGGATCAAAGCCCTCTTTTCCAACTTCTCTTAACAAATTTTTGTGGGCGATCGTGACTTCGTGCCATGGCGTCGGGGTGGATTCCTGCTGGCTTAAGACTGTGGGTTCCCCGACGTGGATGCTGTTGCTGGTCTGAGCCTGTGGTAATGCCGAAGGGGCCATTTTGTCACTGTGATCGGAGAGGCTCGTAGCTTCAGGCGTACAAACTGGATCTCCTGCCTTGTGGCTAGTAGTGTTGGTGCCGGAAGTAGACGCATGTGCAGACATGATGATTAAGTCTCGCTCATATAAGGGAGGATTCCCATAGGTTGGGGGATAATACGAATATAAGGCCGGGAGGGTATGTGACGCGTCGAAATTGGACTGAGGAGGCGAGAAACTGTAGTTACCTAAGCAAAATATAACAACAATAGAAATGATGCATAATATATCGCATTTCACTCATAACACGTTTCAAATCAAGAATTTGAACCCCCATAGAATAAAGAATAATACACTAATCCCTGCAAAGCATAAGCACAACCGTCTTTCCGTCTCACCCCTAGGAGGCCATCATCGAAGGGAATACAGAGAACTTGCAAAGCCCTTACCACCCCCTGCCTTGTCTTCACCTACTTGTACATAGAAGGTCTGTTTCACGAGCCTGCGTAACTGAGAGATCTGATAGGATAAGCATAATTTTAGGGATATATGGCATTTATGTGTATCACTGAAGACGGTGGCTAGTTACCTTTATTTCTCTAATAGGGATCTAATTCTTTCGCGTTGTTTCTCGTATAAATACCACATTATATTCATTATCACTTAGCTATTCGGTAATTTGATGCTATTTCTATTCTTGACCATTTGAGATGAATATTCTTCCCGTTGGTCCCTGTCGTTCTGTAAGTCCATAGAATTGCCGAGTGAGGGAGTTTAGGTCGTAAGAATGTAGCGCACTGTGTTTATGTATACGTCCTACTTCGGTAGTGGAGCGGAATAGGGATCGATGTAGTTGTCACCCTTGTTCAGAGGGCTGGTTCGATATGATTCGCGGCATACCAAAACAAGAGTGACACTGGTCGGATTTCCAAGCCATCCTCAAAAGGCAAGCAAACATTATCAATCAAGATACGAATACGAGATCAAAACTTTAAATACTCTCATTCAACCAACGGTTACTCACCAACTTGCTCGCTTGTTTACTGTATTTATATATATCTATTTCATTTATCATAACACTTTCTACTATTTGTCTCTGACGCAGCTATTTTGCTTTGGTTTAATTTGGTTTGCTTTGGGTATATTCCTCGGCACCCTAGACACATATTACATTACATCCTAGTGCTACCCCTCCAGGCTGTAGTCTTGGTTGCCGCGCCAGTGAAGTTATGCAGCCGCTCTCCCATCAGGTACGCTTCGTCTCGGATGCGGACCTGCCAACCCTCGAAGATGCGAAGCAACCTCCGCAGCATGACGAGACCGAACCAGAAGAGTGCCGTAAGCGGATAAGCAAGTCTATATGCCGAGACCTGCATTTCATACGAGACGTCCGTGGCGCTATCGAGGGCCCAATTCAGCGTGGCCCAAGCGAATAGAGGGGGCATCAATAACATGATTGCAGATGCCACGAGACCAGGGATTACGAAGGCGCGAGTTAGCACGCCTATGTCGGGTTCGAGCCAACCCTGGCGCAGGACGGCTCGGACGGCGTGTGAGGGGCGCCCGCCGTAGAGGGTCAGGGCTCGCGACCCGAGTTTAAGGTAGAGAATACCTAGTGTCCACGCCTGTATGATCCGGACAGTGTGCCCGTCTTGGCCACTGTCTAGACGCAATGTACCTCCGGTTCCCATATAAGTGTGTAGAGGGATTAGGACGTACATTTCCACTAAAGCAGTAATCAAGATGGGAAAGACCATGAGAAGCATACTATATGCGTAAGCCAATTTGATCGTGCGATAGGCCAAGACAATGGCTCGTTGTAACGCATTGCGGTCAAGCACCGAGTTCACAATAGATGTCATCCATTCCTTAACTGTGTCATACGCAGAATGGAGATGGAATACCAGATAACTGGCAGAGCTAAGGACGTAGACACCAATGCTGAAGGCATAAATATCGTTTGTACGGATATGTGGAGGAACAAGAGCTTTGAAAATGCGTCGTCCGAAGACTAGAGGCACAATCGTAGAACCTACACCAGTTACGGCGGCGAAGATCCATATGGATACGATGAAGATAGAGATGCGGGTTCGGAACCATGGTGGGACATAGACTACTTGGAACTGACTGCCTGACTGGACGTCTGTCTCCGGCCGGTCTGTGTCGTAATTCTGTGCCAATTCGTCTTCTGGGACACGCATAAAAACCGATTGCCCTTTAGTTATCTTCGCCTGATCTGAGGCAGGCGAACGAACGAATCGCCCATCAGGAACTAGCTTTCCAGATTCGACCAGTTGTTTCTTCCGATCGTTCAAGATGAGCATTTCCTCCCTCGAGATTTTTGACGTTGGCTTTGATTCTCCATCACTGAAGAAATTTCGCCAGTTTTTGAGGACCACCTCATTCTCCGCATTGACTGCGAGAAACATGTTGCGCCACGATGAGAGCCTATGGCTTTTATCGTCGTCATCGCCTACGAGTTTCCCCTCTTCTTCAACGCGCCGCTCCCCAAATAGGAACCAAGTTAGGCGCAATGCACGGGCGCACTGTCGGAACCACCAGGTATACATCGTGTGTAGGCCATCGCTAGGCTTGAAGAATTTGACAGCCAACGGCATGAGAAAGTTGCAGAAGAGGAGATCAACGGGGAATTCCAACACTGGCTCGTTGTAGGTGTAATGGATTGGCAGGACGGTCGGCAGTGCGATAGATAGACCCCAGACTACACCCCCCAGACAGATCACGACAAGGGCTCCGTAGACGAAAGCCGAAAATAAAATCTTCCGTAGTTGAGTAGTTACGTTGCGTTCTAGGACATCGCGGACGGGGTGGAATTCTGGGTCATCAGGATCGCGAATAAAGTCTACAGTGAGGTTAGTATGCCCATAGAAAAGGGTATACGTGTAATTCTAGATGATTTGAAATTAGGAGACCTGAAATACTCACACAACACTCCTTTTCTCATGATCTTCCGGCACATGGAAACGAATAGTGCGAAGTGGAACATGTAGCCAGTGCCAATGAACCAATGCACAAAGATTGATGTGAGCGGATAATTGTAGGCGAATAACATGCGCGACTTCAAAGTCGTGTGCTCAAAGAGCGGAAGTAGAGCAAAGTCCAAGAGAAGACCGCAGTACAAGGGGAATACCAGCATTTCGATACTGATAATAAGGATGACCTTCATAACACCGCTTGCCTGATTGAGTGCATCTATGATCGAGGCTTCCCATTCCTGGGCGGCTTGTCCCGTAGAAAATGTGGTTCCTCTGCCGAGATAAAGTGCAGCTAAGAGGGTGAGAGAGGCATACCCGAGGAGAATCGCCCAGCTCCTATCCTGCGCACCCCAATATGCAAGGGAGAGGTTGAGTGGTGGAGGTGTTGCTGGGGAGTTTAAGTTAATCATCCACGAGTTCGGATGCAGAGTGGTATAAGATAAACTGCCCAATAAGGCGGCCAAGGTTGAACTGGCAGCGGCCCAGGATCCTAGAGCGTCCGACCATTTATCGAAATAATCACCACCGAAAATATACAGAAGGGCGTTCCCTAAGGTCACTATACAATAACGTATGTTGCCCTTGAGCTCGAGAAGTGCCTGGTGGCTGACGGCGGAAAAGTTGCGCATCTCGCTAGTCGATAGGACGGGTATATCGAGCATAAAGCTGCTCGCAATTCTATCCAAAGCGCTAACGGTGAGCTGCCGCGCGTCTGATCGTAGGGTTCTTAATATCAGCCTGCCATGGTTTGCTCCTAATAGTAGCCTTAAAGCTTCTAATATGTTGAAGATGAAGGTAGACGTATAACCAACAGCGAGGAGCACAGCATCCTGAATAAGTTTAGCAGAGCTGAACAATATCCGTAAGAGCCGGGTAGGATTGGCCAGGATCCAAGCGGCTACTCGTCCAATGTTGTAGGGAACGAATATGCCGAGGAAGATAGAAATCGAGACAAGAAATGCGCAGAAAACGGCATTTTGGAAGAGCCCGGCTATTGGGCCGCGCATTCCTATTAGCTCCATAATACCGTCAAAATCTTCGGCATCTTCGACGGCCTCCGGGTCGAGTCCAGCGGCAACGGCAGCCTCTACGACATCTGGTGCCATTTGTTCATCTTCCTGTTCGTCGTCCTCCTCATCTGCTTCACCATGGCCACCATGCATGAATGGGGGATTTTGATTATCACCGAATATATCAACTGGCTCCTGATTTACGCCGTCAGCATCGGTGGGGGGAACATCGCCCCACATAAAATCCGCAACGCGGCCAACAATAGTATTAGGTTGTTGTGGTGCTGCTACGACGCGGCGGACCTCCGCGTTAAGATCAGGCATGACTATGCCTGCTTCTCCCTGACCTATAACGGCAATTGGGTGGGGTGTGTTCGATATTTCCTCGTTTAACTCGACCATATCCGCTGTGGCATCGGATTCGGATGGAGATGGGAAACTGATAAAACTCGAATTATTGGGTGGAAGGGCGATGGATGTATTGCTAGCTACCGATGTTTCCCTTGTAGCATCATTGGAATCGATAATGAAGCCACTTTCTATTTCCGAAGGCGTGGATTGGACACTGAATTGGACCACTTCAGAATCTTGGGCTGATGGGGTTGTATTTGAGGGTAGATTGGAAAATGACCAGCTGTTGTTGCCAAGAGGATTAGTTGTCTCCCGGCGCTCTGGGCCATCAGATATAGCCCGCTGCCGTGAAACCGAGGGGAGTAAAGTGGAAGGGGACGATGGTACACGACGTTGTGCGTCGCCGATTTCGTCGGCCCTCCCTTTGCCTTTATTCGAGGGAGTGGTAGTATTGGTAGCATCGTTGTCATCGTCAGAACCAGCCCAGGTCCAGCTTGAGCTGTCACTGCAGGCCTTTTCGGCAACCATTGAGGATGGAGAAGATGCGCGGTTATGTAGGAAACGGCTAAATCGAGCTTCGTCAAGGCCTTCCCGACGAATAATCTCACGAATCTTTTCGTTGTCCCCATCGGCTGCTCGGTATATGCGCACATATTCGCCGACTGTAGTTCGTCCTGAAGTTCCGTCTCTATCTACCCCGAGAGGGCTTGGCTCACGCAAGAATCCTAGTTGGCCATCTTCAAGAAACCCTCTGGGACTCCTTTCCGCCGAGACCGGTGACGACCCACGACTTGTTTGAATGGGATCCGGTATGTTCAATATAGGCCGCCTTCCCATACCTGCAATGGGTCGCTGGCGCAAGTTGGGCCGAACTATTTCAGGGAAGGGCTCAGTTGGCCGCAGGTTTCTATGCTCATCATGAGTGCCTGTTCCTGTCATGTGGCTCTCGTTATTTTGATTAACATTTCCTCCCCTCTCTTCCTGGTTACCCGCCTCCAGTTCCGGATTGTGTACCGGAATGTCCAGACGCAGCGCAGGCGGTGCGGGAGGTGCATCTGGTATAGGCACAACAGGCGCTGCAGGTGCCGCGGGTGGTGCAGGTGGTGCCATATCGTTCTCGGCATCCTCAGCGGCAAAAGCAGCGCGCATGTTGATCTCGGGTTGTTGCTGTACAACATAGTCGCGGACTAGAATGATTAAAATGAAACAAACAATTGCAAGAAGAGTAATGATCTGCCCTTCAAGTACATGTATAATGATTCGGTTCACCCCGGCATTTCTAGTCATGCGATTTAGAAAATCCACATCACTTAGGAGGGACCGTCGTGGATCGGATAGCCCTGACTTAGCCATTTTATGAAGTAGCGTTACATTCACAGTATTGAGGAGTTCTTGGCTTTGAATTTGGGGTTGGGCTGGTAGACCGAACAACATGCGCAGCCACGAATGAGAAGTGCTTATATTGAGCGGCTTAGACACGGCCTTCATGATAGCGGATGCGGGAAGCTGGTCTATGACAGAACCGAGAGAAGCGGCGGTAGTAGTAGCGGGCAAAAGGGGCGTCGAAGGACACATAGTTGTCCCCGTCATAGTTATAGATACGGCATTAGGTCCGGGTGTTGAGGGATTGCGCGGATCGAGAAGAACTGCGGTAGCGCCGAAGCCCTCGTCGCTGACCCAAAACAGAAACGACCATATCGATCGCATTAGATATGGAAGCCACCCGAGCCAGACACTAGTAACAAGAGCAGCGCGGAGCCAGACAAGGAAATTCCGAAGTAGGTATCTGGTCATGTGGTGGACGAATATGTGGNAAAGGGGAGATGCTTGGGCATGTCCNGGGGAATAGAGCTTGGTGAATCGGAAGGCGGTCTTGCACAGCTCGCAGTGTTTCTTCTGAGAATGCGACAACCAC
>JAPUUL010000884.1:0-13112 GCA_029590625.1 Lasiodiplodia mahajangana
ACTAGTTACTGACGTGTAAACAGCACCTGCTCCTGGCTTCCCTCCTGGAGGCTTTGCTCCTCCGGGCTTCCCTCAAGGCGGACAGTTCCCGCCGCCTGGTTTCAACCCAGGTGGTGGTCCTCCGGGGTTCAACCCTCCCCCACGAAGATAAAGGGTCGCTTAGACGTTTAGCATTACGATAAAAAGGCCCAATAAGCATAGGGCTAAGATACCATTCGGCGTTTGGGAATGCGATAAGTGAGAGCTGTGGATAGCTTGGCATTCATGAACTACCTCAGTCTTGTGCTGTATCTAGTAGTTAGAAGGCTACAGACCCGAAAAATTCGACCAAAAAGGCTATAGGTAACATGAGAAACTGTCAATAATACATTTCCTATGATTTGCGTGTTCCGCCCGTCGAAGCGCATAACATGCTGAGATGTGTCCGGTGCGATACCCGGTGGCTAGGTAGATAACTGCGATTGGGTTGGCCACTACATAAGGTAGATATACCTATTTGTTTTCATAGCTACGGCATCGTGGGGTACTGTAGTGGGATCAGCTAGGGTAGCAGTCTTCAGGCTGTTGGACGACGAAACCGTGCACGAGAACATATACCAATCCCATCAACTGCATAAAAATGTAATTGCGATGGTTGTATTCTTGTTGTTGTAACAGGTTCCTCCCCGTTATACGTTATTAATCTAGAATCCCAATCGCTCCAGCAACTGGACAAGCTGCGACTCATTCTCCTCCTTACATTTTATAATGACTTGCTCGGATTGCATCCGTAGAATGTCTGAATTGCTCACTCGCCATGGCAAGATGGTACGAAGGATGGTATCGATGTCCGCCACCTTGTCGATACCTTCTATGGTTGCCGGCCGCTTCACGTTCAGTTTCTCCATCTCGTCCTCCCATGCCTTTGCTACTTCCCAGTTTACCTTTCCACCCTCAGTCGTTACCGGGAGGGGTGATGGAAAGCCGTATAGTTTAGCTTTTCGTAGCAATTCTTCCTCGCTCGCATCGTCGCTCGACCAACCACGAAATTGGCCACCGGCGTCACCTAGAGAACGAAGGAATTCGTAGGAAGGATGCAAGACGCAGGCGAAATCGTAGTCGATCAGCCCAGTAATACGTTGAGTCGAGGGATCGAAAAGGAGATTCGTAGTAACTAAATCGCGAAGCGGATAATAGTTAGCTTGGGACTGAAGATTAAGATAAAAGAATTAAATTGGAACAAAAGGGGGGCTTGCCAAAATCAGCATGGATGATAGATTTTTCATGTGCCGTCTTGAGTGCTTTAAATTGGGCTGGGACCCCGTCCTTGATAAAAGCGTCAAGACGGTCTCTTATACCATTCGCTCGCCATCCTTGGATATAAGGATTTGCATCTGCCCTCTGTAGGGCTACCTCTAACCGGCCTTTGAAAGAGGCCTCGTAGGTTGGCCACGGCCCAGCTCCGACACTAGTCATAGCTGTGCTAACAATACGGCCTTTCTCGTCAAAAGTTACACCCCCGAATCCAGTTATAGTTTCGGGTAGCTGATAGTCTTGCAAGCCTTTAAGAAGTTTGGCCATCTGCGAGAGAATTGCTTTCTTTTGTTGAAGATCCATAGACTCATATGAGCTTTCCACAGGTTCTCCAGGCATCAACTGTTGAATAATCCAGCCTTGGGAAGACTTAGCGGCAGCACTTCCCCAAGCATATACAGAGGGGACTACTGGTGGCTGAAAATGGTTGAGGGCATCAGCAGCAAGACTGATCAGAGCTACCTCATTCTCAACACGAGTTTTGGGACTCATTCCTTCGGCGTCCGGGTTAGTGAGGCGCATTATAAACTGTCTGGTGCCATCAGGAATTGGATCACAGCCAGGCTGTCGATCTCCCTCTTGAGCTGTATGCTTCGAAGTGATTGCCACAGGCAGCGTGACGCGATACACAAAGTTGTTATANTTGAAGGGGCATTCGGCGTCATATGAAATAGGCTCGATCTCCGCATCGTTCTGATGAATGAGAACTTAGTGGTTGGCTTTCCATTGTGTTTGTGTAGAGTAGTTTACCTCCAGGTTAAACCTGTCACGTAGCAGACACTGGATAAAGTGTAGCCGAGCTTCATAATTGGCATGATTGTGGGTCATGATGACAAGCCTGACTCTTGAGACTACAAGTTAAACGTGAGAGTGAAGGGCGCTCATAAACTGAACAAGACTGGAATGAACGCGCGCTTTGGTAGGTACTTAAGTACNAGGCTGCAGGGGTTATACGCTGCTAGCCGCTGTTATAGTGATCCATGCATGCATTGCCAGCTAACATGCTGAGGCTTGGAAGTCGTAGCGGTCGCTCTTCCTTGATGTAGGTGACCCAATGCTATGTGCATGCCTCCCGACAGTATTATTTTCATAGAAGCCAAGCTAAGCGAAGTAACTCAGTTGGCTACTCTCCTTATCGGTCTTGAGCGTCCGTATCCGTTTAGGTGGTGTTCGTTTGCAGTAAGTCTCTCAAACTTACTGCAACTTGTCTGAAATAGTAATTACTTAAGGTAGGTAAGTGAAATTTTCTGTTCGGTTGCATAAGCACTACTTCCAAGTTGCCAATCCTCGAGCCGCGGCTTCGGCTTCGGTGAAGTTGGAAACTATTATTTTGGCCATATATGGGTCACATACTCATGAGGCAGTGTCAGCATATAGGGGAAGTAGAGCTACCCCGCACTGAGACGTCAAACACAACACTAGCGCATTAGTCACCTACAATACTACACTCGCGGCCTATTAACCCCGCAGGCGCACTGCAAATACAATACAGCCACCTCACTTGAATAGCTGGATTGCAGGCCCTAGAATAGGCAGTAGCGATAGCTTCATTTTGGAAGCGCTAGAGGGGTTAAAGTGAGTCACGAAGGGTTGGCACTCAGAGAGCACTAGATCCATATCCAAGTGCTTATTTTGCTGATAAGTGCATTTTTTCCAGCAGCACTTATCTAGTCCAAATTACTTGGGACAGTTCACACTAATTACCTATAACCTCCATACACAGAGGATACATAAGACTATCGGAGAAATCCTCCCGAGTCACAATGTGCGGTTTTGGGGAACGATAGCAATATTTCGGTCTACCTAAGTGTGGTGGTTACTTCTGAAGATCGTTTCCATCTATTTCTTACCCAACCACTCAATATCCTATCAACACCATCGACATTCCGCATCTGCTTTTTGTCAAGCCTACCATCAAAGCACTTTGTGGTCATCTAATCACACACTTTTGGACGTCTTGGATAACCTTTAAGCATCAGTGGTCCCGAAGATGCGTTTGATGAGGACAAGCCCTGATTGGAGCCAGGAGTTCGAGTCGCTCATGACCATCAAGTGGGCGTGATAGCCTGCTTCGAGCTCGTCGATGTCCAGATACCCTGGGCCAGTGGGCAGCTAAGACTAGGTAAGTAATCCTGTTAGATAGAGGTTGATATGTTACATACCCAGTGGTCGTAGACGCCCAGTTTCTGACTACCATATGAAGCCAGAGGTGGAGCTGGTGCCTTGTACTTGGTCACCCACTTGCCTCTGGTACTGGTTTCATCAACCGTCGGTCCGTATGGACCTGGTTCTTTGTACTTAGTCACCCATTTCCCTCGGGTGCTGGTCTCATCAACCGTGGCCCCTTGCGGCATGTCCTCGTCGTTCGAGTACGAAGACACCCATTGGCCTCTGGTGCTAGTCCCATCCACTGTCGGCAGCTTGGGGGCCTCCTTGTTGTTGGAATAGGAAGATACCCACTGGCCTCTGGTGCTAGTCCCATCCACTGTCGGAATATGAGCGTGTGAGGGCCCATGAAAATCACGTTCCTTAACAAATATGTATGGTTTAGTATGTTAAGCAGTTACTCATAAAGCATTGTGGAAACTCACTACGCTGTCTCGCGGAGATACCACCATGGATGTCGCGCAGGCGAGAAAAGCTGTAAACGTGACTGCGGTCTTCATTTTCAAGGAAATTCGTCTGCCAGAATGTTGTATGCTGGTGAAGAAAAAGGTAAGATTCCATCTATCCAGGCCAAATGCCTTTGCAAGTGGCGGGGTCAAGTCCCATATATCGTAATTAATGCTAGCCTAGAGGAGGGGATAGAAAGCCTCGGTCATGAATGCCTCGAGCTAATGCACAACGAGTTTGAGAGCCAACCAACAACTCATTCTGCAATGTGACATAGCCTCTTTCACGCCAAGGGTCGAGTCCTGCAGCTGCTTATCTCTTCCCAGCACCAACTCATAACTCGATGTTTGTTTAACAATAGGGGTACACTCGGTCACACTGTGTGGCTGAGTTAGGACCACACCAGATATATCAAGCTATGTAGCTGTCTGCCTAGAATTCCCCCCCGTTGTCTGTTCCCCATGTCCAGAAACAGCTTGTCCTTTTCATTCAATCATCTTCATTCAATTTTGTGTGACACGGGTCAGAAGAACTTCCAATGGCAACCAATAGCGGAGTACAGTATGTTCGTCTCAGAAGTGTTGGCCCAAGCACTTCAACTTCAATGGACCATGAAACCCCTATCATTGAAGAGGATACCACATCAAAAGGCCACAGATCCCTGCCTAATCTTGGCCATATACGCTTGAAGAAACTTATCCTTCCTTTGTCTTTGTTGTTGAACTGCCTTGTTATTGGGCGTCTGTTGTTTCACCCATCCCAACGAGAGCATAATCTTACTTATTGTGAGTCCACGGCGACATTCAAGAAAAAATTCATTGGCGGCTGATTCTCTTTTAAAGCGCCGGCACTACCAGCTATCTCAAACGAGAGGGTGGTTTTCTCGAGCGCATTCGGTGTGGAGCGATCAGCGTTTCAGGGAGAGCCATCCGAGGAGAACAACAGGCTATGGGCCGGCCTTTATGATTGTGATTCCTCTAACCCATTTATCCTCTGCTCATTTCTCACTTATGACTCAGTTGGCATCTCACGGATTACGGCGGATGAGGCGAGGCCTATGGATAATAAGACACTTCCTATTCCCGGCGACAAAGGCGGATACGTAGTTCAGTTGGCAGTGTTCCATCAGCTTCATTGCTTGGTGAGTATTATATTCCTTTTCAAATCTACAGATACTTACCAAGTCTACAGAACATGATTCGAAAGGCCCTTTATGACGGGGCCGACATGTCCAACACTGACGATTCGATGGGCATAGAACATCTGGATCATTGCGTTGATATGCTTCGTCAGAGTATAATGGTCAGTAACCACGGCGCAAATTAACGTAAGTTTGGGACTGATGATAGATGTTCTCTAGTGCACAAGCGACGTAACTCCCACTACATTTGCCCGTACGTCGCTTGAAAGCAGCATGAAAGTTGTTGCTGAGGTTGTCCATACGTGCCGGAGCTTTTCTAAGGTTCAACAATGGGCATGGAATAGGCGAATAGAGGAACCTATAGATAAGGATACAATTGTCACCGATGATCCTTTAGGGTGGGGAACATACACATTTTCACCGTAGAGTGATCTACCATGACAACCATGCGTGTATTTCTGTTACACCGAAGCAACACCTGATGTATCGAAGTTTTGTGATGACAATAATAGATACCGTCATGTGTGCATGCTCTGGTGGGTTGTTGAAGGCTATCTAGATTTATGTACGCTAACCCACACTAATTTATGCTTGGAATCCTTTACATGTCTGGTAATGGAGGTGGTGTCGTCCCATTTTTAGGATCAGGTAGAGTAGAGTTGAAATAAATGATTAATTAACATCAACGGGCCCTGCGTGAATATTCAGCTCAGAATCGTGTCTATTAACCCAATCCGTAATCTGTGAAAAATTCCGGCACATATGCGATGTAGATACCCGTGCCACAGGTTGTTTTTCTCCAACGTCGGTGTAGAAGATAAGCCCAACATCTCCGTTACACATGAGTACCTGGCGAAGCAAATCAATGCAGTGATCTATAATGACTTAGTGAGTGTAAGTTATTTCGTTAAAACTTGAAACTTACCAACGTGCTCCCAAACCATTTCGGGAGGATCCTGGAATGTGTCGACGTGCTGATAATGGTCTCGCCAAATGAACTTGCGAGTAATGTCTAAGCAATGAAGCTGATGATAGACTTCAACCGTGGCATAGTAGTGTCCGTCGATGCTTTTCGTCGGTTTCGATGTTGGATCGAAAACCTGCAATGTCTCGTTGTCCACTAAAATCATAGGTTCTGTTGACCATCTTAGACCAGAAGTGCTAAGATAGACAATGCACTTACGGTCGACCAGCTTGTTCCATGCATCATCAAGTTGCTTGCTAGGAGGACCTTTGAAAATCGAAGGCTCTCCTAACTCAGCGTCAAATCTCATGGGGCTATATTGTGCCAACTCCGGTAAAAGATCTTCTGCGGTTAGTGTTGGAAATGGGCAAGCTTCGAAAGGGGCCACCTTACAGGAGTTTAGGGGGGCATGATGTTTGGTGCCCGCTGAGTGCGATTCACAATTGGAACCTAGGTTGAGTCGTTCAAGTGCCCAAAAATTCAGCAAAGCTGCCAGGAAAAAGAGCATTATGTTAACGCAAATTAAGGCCTGCGCCCATGAAACTCGGACCTTGATTGTAGCCATAGTAGGTCAAATAACCAATATAACGTAGGGAACACTACACTACACCGCAGAGAGGAGATGTCAGAATCAAAGGATACTTTGAGAGCAAGACAGATTTCCTATCTTGACCATGACCCAAAGCCACATAGCCTCGACAGCACAGTTGAGTACACTGTCTTGGTCTACTACGTGACGGAGGTGCAGCATATGCATGTTGATGCTTCTTGCAGCTTCTTGCATCAACATGCAAAATCCTTTACCTTCTTCGCCCTGTGATAGCGAATGGTGCCGGACACTAGCCATGATGAGAAAAAGCTAGGGGCAATATCCAGCGAATAGGGGAAGATTCCTACCATTATCCGAATGCACATGACTCTTAAAAGACAGCCTACCTAGCGATAACGCATCCAAAACAGGCAGGTAAGGCTCCCACTGCCTCGTTGCCTGCCTGCCTAAGGACTGGTCGGCGGTTCGGTAACCTTCAGGTCTTGGACCCTGTTGCTAGTCTACATTCCCATTACCAGTTCCAGCCCCTCGGTAACCAATCAAATACCCTCACCATACGCCTCGCAGCACGAGTCGTCCCTTTCTGGCCCGGAATTGGCTGGGTTAATCGCTATCGATGGATCCTCGGGAATGCATCCAAGTTTTTCTTCTCTCAAGCTTGGATATTTTCAATCAGGTGAGTACTTGCACTCCGAGTAGAGTAAATTTTTCGTTAGGCAGACACGAGTTGGGGGACCGAAATCTAAAGTACAGCATAGGACGTGGCAGAGGTATCCGTACTAGCCTGGGTCAGTACTAGTACGATATTCGTACCAGTCTGCCTTGCTCTAGTCTGTATTGGATGCTACGAACTGTGTGTAAAGCCAAAGGTGTCACGGGCGAAACACCTGCCGTCGGATATATTATCGTCTTGTATTATACTTCGTGTCTAAAATTAAATGAAAATAAGAATAATAAATAAATTGAGAATCTTCATACTGGCAGGGCACCATATACTACATTAGGCACGCAAAAGTAGCTTCTTTTAAGTTGACATTACTATTTATTAAAACATAATTATTCTCGCTATTAGCGTATTTATTACCTTAGGTATAGGTGTTTTCCACAGCATCTCTTCCCGATGTTGCGCAAACGAGGGCCGTTACTTTCTATCCGGGGATTCTGTTGGTATTAAGCGAAGAACTGCCTTTAAGTCTTCCCACTGGGGAGCTAGGACAGGCAATTCCTCTATGTTCGTAAACTATATTTGGACTTTCTCGATACGGGTACAGAAATATGGTTTCTAACTCGTCTCTAAAACCGATGTTTTCTTTTCGGTCTTTCTCCAAATTCGCGCTTGATAGTTAGGCCGTCTTGTTAGCAATCATATATTTTAAGGAAGAATAGAATGTACTAGACGTATGCTTAAACGATTAGACTCAGGCTAAACCGCATTCGATAAGCTAAGGTATCGTAGTAATGCATCGTATAGCTGGTTCTGCTTCTTCCCGGAGCGCATCGCTAATCGCCGTCTAATCATTACTCGGCAAAAAGCTTGATGAGCCTCGATTCTTCTAGTCGCCATTAATTGCTCGGCTAACAGCGACGCTTTCGCTGTTTAATTCTTGAAAAAAGCTAGAAGTCATTACGGACAGGATACTAAATTAAGTAGTTAAGCATCTCTCTATTACCTTTTATTATAGTTGACGCAAGTATGTTTCTCCTTGTTTTCTCGCTTTTAATCGTAGGTGCCGTAGCCCTACATACACTCTAAAGATATGCCTTCGATCTCCGGCTTCAGCTTAGAAGGAGTACTAGCCTAGGTTCCTATCTGACCGTGCCGCCTAGCCATTGGCCTTCGATGTCCCGGATCGACAGCGCCACCAGCCCGAGCTCTTCGTTCGCCTTGGGGATGCCCCCCTTCCTTTATAAGCGTAAAACCCTATTATAGGCTGAGGTGCGGTGCGAGGATTACAGAAGCTATGCATATAGGAAATCTTCTATAATACATGTATTTACCTAGTCTTGTTCCTCTATCTTATTTCAGTAACTTTCCATTGTTTATTACAAAGCATTATTTTCTAAGGTCGCACCGAAAATAGCTAGAAAAAGAGTGGCTATTGTCACACGGCTAGAAGCCATAGTCCCAGACACCCGGTCGAGGAGGAGGCTGTACGCCACACCTAGCCAATAAGCGTCTTGTATTAGAAACTCACGGGCCGTTCAGCTATCTCTCCCTAAGAACGAGGGGGCTTTACCTTGTGGCTATAAGTAGGTCTGAATATTCCTAACCTAGGGGGAGGAAGGATACACAGACCCTAGAGACTCCTAGAGTATTATTAACTAAATACGGTGTTCCAAGCCCTGTTATATAAGCCCTTGTTGTAACTATCGTTTCTCATAGTCTGTCTTGCTATAGCTTTTGCAGGCAAATATTAGATACACCGTTGTTACTTTGACTTAAAATCTCGGGCGTTTATCTTTATCCTAGGTTTTGATAAGCGTAAAGAAGGGCTTCAAGTAACCTATTCTAGTCTTCAGCTATACGTAGGCTGATTGCATCCTTTGCGTGCTGGTTAGAAATTTGGGGTTATAGCCGAATAGCAGGAGTCTTGGGTAGTCTCCGGTACATTTATACCTGGGTCATTAATAGGTGATATGTCACAGAACTAAACCGAAGAGAGGGCTGCATGGGCTTTAAAGGGCCTTATATAAGCTAAACTAAACAAGACTTAAATAAGTAAATAAAACTTTTCTTTTTATGTAATAATAATAAGTTAACTTTAGTATTACTAAGTTTAAACTATAATAGTTTATTATACTTTAAAAAATCTTCTTTAAAAATAATACTTTAAATTTTATACTTTATTATAAAAACGCTATAAAATTATTAGCGTTATTTTAAGCTTTAATATTTTTAAACATATTAAACTTAAAATTTATATATATAATCTTTAAAAAAACAACATACCGTTGAGACAATTTCTAAAGTTGGTGACAATCACTGTGATTGTCTCTTACAAACCCCCCCCTTGCGCTAATGTAGCTCTTGAGCTCCTTCTATCGCAAGAAAACAAGCGTGAATCGTACTTTAGGTATCTGCCATATGAGAGGTACCTGTTGAGTCAATCTCAGTACTTCAATACTAAGCAGGTACTAGATTCTCGCCTGCCTAGTTAACATAAGGAAGGCGTAATCAGCTGCATTGATTCYTTTTTTTCAAGGCAGTCGGCGGCCAGGCCCCCTTTGTGACTTCCTTAGCCGCCAGTTCTAGCCAAATATCTTACCTCATAGACATCTTCCTCTATCTAGAGCCTTTCCTCTGCGTGTTGTTCCTAGCCCAGGCAAGATAGTTTGGTCATCCAAGGGCTACTTACGCTTGGCTATCAGCATTCCATTGTTATACGAAATAGACGCTAGATGACTTGTTGCGTAGAGGGCCCCTCTCAAGGTTCCTCTCCATACATTTTACAGGTTTAGCCACCTCTCTCATTCTTGCACGAAATGCCTTCCTACAAAGAAGTTCTCTGACTAACATCGAGACTAGGCATATTTCTAGCGCGACCCAAGAGCTACCCATTCTTCAACAGCCAAGTCTAGCAGATGAGGATTCCCTGAGCTCGTTTCTCGCACTTGATGAACCGTCGAGCACATGTTTGGGTTCGCATAAATGCTTGGTATATATAACGCCTAGCTCCTCCCCGTGAGACTCGCGCCAAAACTTACGTAACCCGACCAGAAACATACATGTGAGTCTCATCGATCGTGCTAGTCGCCACCTTCGATACAAGCGTGTACGCCCCTGGTCAGCTACGTATAATCGTCCGGCACCTATGTTACTGAAGTTCAGAGCTCGCAAGCTTATATACTAGAGCTCACCTATTTTAGATCTAGAAGCCGTACGGACCATGTCCAACGCACGCTGGGATTTCCCTCAATACCAAAACCTTCCGAATGAAATCAAGTTGATGATCTGGGATAACTTCTATAAGGGCATCTGGGAAGGCGGCGCTCACCGCTTTCAACTGTCTCCCGACCCTGAAGATCCAACCAAGCTCAGTGTAAAGCCGGACAAACGCAAACACGACGACGCATCCTGGTGGCGGCACCGCATTTCCGTATGTTGCGTCGACGAATTCTCATGGGACAGATTACTCCAATTCGAGCACCCTAATGGATATTTCTACCAAGCAACAAACCATAGAGGTAGGATAAGGGCAGAAAGGGCAGACAGGGCCGCAGTTGGCAAAGACGACCTTACAACCTTTCGGTTTCACTTTGGCACCACACAGGCCTCACTGGCCTTGCTTAGTGTCGAAAAAAACAGAGAAGTCTTCTCAAAGATCGCCAATATTGGCGTAGAGTATGGCTTTGCACAACGGGGCTGGTTACATACTAAAAGGTACAAGCCTTTCACCTGTCCATGCGCTGGCAATGTGCATAGCCCAAGGCCTTGTGACCCCGGATTCGTCAACTTTATCCGGTTTTTCAAGAACCTTAGAGCGTTCTTTTACATCTGCCCCGTTACGGTAGACCGCTTTATCTACGGCCCGGCATTACTTTCATGTACGCCCTCTGTATCTCTAAGAGTGCCCACGAGTCGAGAAACCCCCCCTCCTCAGTGGAAGGCTGACATATTTAGATATTTTATGGGTAGGTCCTCTTTTTATCTGCCTTGATAACCACAAACGGGATTTAAGCATGTGGATAACATTATTGACAATGCTACAGACTGCGCAGAAGCTCAGGGACTCCACCGTTTCAGGGACCGCAGCGGCGCCTATTGCGAGGTTCACCCAAATCAAGCGCGAGGAATTTTAAGACCAGATATTCTAGAGGTGGCCGCCAGATTGGAACGGGAATGGCGCGTTTACAAGAGAACAAACAGAGCTGAAAACGTGAGGTGGAATCCCATCAAATTCGGCGTCCTTGTTTATTTTGACTTGCGAGGCGTGACCGTTTAGGGACAGGAACACCGTCCTCCCATACGAGAATTTGCGCCGTGGCCCTAGAGGTTGAGAAATCCTCATCCATGGGCTTATTATGTGTTCATGGTATCAAAGACGTATATTCGGCACTACGGCACTACGGCATTTGCGGCATATGGCTGCTGTGCTGACCACCATCGGCCGCTTCAAAAGGCCGGGAAAGCCCGAATACTAGAAAGATAACAACCGGAGGCTATGGGCCGGCATATTGTTTCGCTATAGCATAATACAAATCACGCTTTGATTTCGTTATCAGTGGTTTTTAGAGCGCCAACACTTCATTTGGCAATGTTGATGTTCTTACCGATGGAGATTGATGAGTAATATGACGCATTGGCACAACTGCCTAGATAGTCTCGGTAGTCTAAGCTAAGCGCGTCGTCTTCCGAAGTCGGGCAGCTATCCAGGACCCTCGTCCGCTAGCCCGGCGTTTCCGTCTTGAATTCCACATGTGATCGCGTTATATAATAGCCGTGATGGATTGATAAGTAGCTGTGAAGGACATAATTTGAATTGGTTTCTACTTTAAATTGCCCCATGATACGAATAAGGAGCAATCATTTATGTGCTTGAATGCCTTAGCAAAGTGATTGAATGCAAAAGACTATCTTGAGTCGTGATTTAATATGATAGCGACAAGGCCTATCGAGATCCTTTTGACATAGATCGATTGCATTTAGTATTTCGCTTTCAGCTTCGCAATGTCTGCGGAGGAAAAAAACACCGCAATACACGACCTATGCGTCGCGATTCAGCTAGTAAGCCAGAACCCCCGCAAAATCGAACTTCCCTCTTCCGCCCTGCGCGCGCTCATGCCGACAAGCCTCCTCGTTCCATCTAGGTCGCCCGAAAGCCGGCGCCGAAACTGCTGAGAGCATGGCTCTACGTGCCCGTCGGCATTGTAGCTATCCTGGCGACGGCGTTTGGCGTCAGCAAGCTCCTGCAGCTGGGCGCTGTCGTGTTTCCAGCATCTGTTGCGTGCCTTGTGGTGCTGTTTCTTGGCTTGCTGGTGCTGGAGAAGGTCGTTGGGGAGAATAGGACGAGGCGCGTCGTTGCTGTTATTGAAGTACCGGTTCGTGAGGTGTTTCCTTGTCCCGAGTTGCGCTGTGCTGGGGTGTTTACGTGTTCACGTTGGTTGGAGCGTCTGGCGCGACTAACGATTAGCGCAGGGTACCTGGTCACTGCAATGGATCAACGTCTTCTTCACGCCGTCGTTCGTCTTGCTCCCGCTGAGCCCGTCGATTGGAGGCATTGAGGTACTGAAGGTCATAGCTGTGTTTGGTACGTCGGGTGTCTGGCGCGGGTCTTTGATTTTCTTTTCTTTTCTTTCATCTTGCTAACAGAGCGGGATGGGATAGTGATCGGGTTCTTGGTGATGATGGCGCTGGCCGCGTATATGACGCGGGGACTGCAGCTCGTCTTCGGATCCTCCAAGCGAGCTATGACGGAGCGGGCGGAGGAGCTAGGGGCGGAAAGTGATGAGATACTCATGACTGCGACGACGTCGAGATCGGGAAATAATACAACAGCGGTGATATCCGGCTCGGAAGTAGCTTCGTCGACGGAAGCTGTAGAAGAACTGCA
>JAPUUL010000885.1:0-13110 GCA_029590625.1 Lasiodiplodia mahajangana
CGACAATCAGGTTAGAAAAGTTAAATGTTGTGTATGAGAGTCCAAAGCCGAACTCATACCGCGGCGTGATATTCCTCGCGTCGAAGTGGCGGTAGTCGATGTACACGCCTTCCGCCGAGAAGTTAGATTGCGGAAACTTCGCGAACCGACCCTCCGGGAGGTCCGGGCCTAAGAGATGCGCGTAGTCGGATTCGTTCTTCGCTACCGTGTATGGTAGCTTGCCAGAAGGATTCGATTCCCCGTAGAGGAGCGATACGAGGGCCCGGCCCGATGCTTCTCCTGGCAGGTGGGCGAACATTAAGGCTGTGACGTTTTCGTGGTCGATCCATTGGTCGACCAACCGGACTCCAGCGTTATGGAAGATGACGATGGTGTTGCTGCACCTGTCAGCCACGTGGCGAATCAGACCATCCGTAAAATCATCGCGGATTCCGGGTCTGTCGAATCCTTCAGAGGCGAATGCATTGACAATAACAAGGCAGGCGTCGGATGTGCTGACTACATCCGGATCCGGACTGAAAAAATCCCACATGAGAGCGGTGCCATCGTCGTACGCTCGCCGTGCGAGAGCATCATATGGTGCGCTCACTGAGGCTGGCGTCACTGATCCCGATCCACCACCACTAAAGAGTGTTCCATTGGGGGCTATCTGCGTAAAGTCGGCATCGATTACGCCGTCAAAGCCAGCACGAGTGTCCCGCCCTAAGTAGGCCGACTCTCCTCCGAAAGTCCAAGCACCTACACCACTATTTGATTGATAGTTCCACTGATCTGGGCTTCGAGCGGAGTACCCGAATATAGAAAGCATCCTTGGCTTATCTAGTGGGAGGGCGTTGTTGACGTTTTTTAGAAGAACGTGGCCCTCAATAGCACCGTCCAGCAAGACTTTTCGTGACGAGATATTCCGCGCATCGACGATCTGGTGTGGCACCGTAAGATCAGGCGCGATGCCCACGCCCGGCTTTGGGAATCCCTGATCTTGTTTCATCTGATACCAGGATGCGATAATTCTAGTCGCCATATCATCCAGTCGAGCTTCCGGTATTGAGCCATTCTTGACTGCTTTAACGAGTTCATCACCCCAGAGATCAGAGTTTGGCATTACCATGTCCATACCGGCTAGGGAGGTAGCAACTCCAGCATGAAGTGCGCCCCAATCCGAAGTGACGGCGCCTTGGAATCCAAGCTCGGTCTTCAGAAGACCATTCTGTGTCTTGCTGTTGGCACAACCATAGGAGTTGTTGACACGGTTATACGAGCACATGACATTCCCAGTCCCGGCATGCACTGCGTCCTGGAAAGGCCTAGAAATTGGTTAATAAGGTAACAGAGAATGTTCAACTACCAACTTACCAAAGGTACAGTTCGTGCATTGTCTTATCATCAATATTCGCTGAAACGGATTCAACATTGCCTTGGGTAGGGTTTCGATAAGATTCTTGCTCGTTGCCGATAAAGTGCTTCGCAAGTTACGTTAATACGCCGTATCAAGGGATTCGTAGTATGCGCGACAAACCTTCGTGCTGGTGATGACACCTTGGGACTGGATTCCTTCCACGGTCTGCGCAGCGAGGGCGCCACAGAGATATGGGTCGACCGAGAAACCCTCCCAGTTCCTGCCACCACGGACGACTCGGCCAAGCGGTCCTACAACTGGACCAAGGGCAATATTTGCTCCCTTGACGCGAAACTCTAAGCCCATGCTCTCCGCCCGACTGCGAGCGAGGTCTTTATTCCAACTAGCACCGACGTGGATGCCACTCGGGAAACCGCTAACAAAATCGGTGGCTCGGACACCCTGGCCAGCATCGGTAAGACATAGGCCTGTGAAATTCATACGATCGATAGGAGCAATGTTCCCTGAGCAGCCGTTCAAGGTGCCCGTAGTGCCTGTGGAAGACGTAACGCCGGAGGCCAATGACGCCTACTATATGTCAATATCTCTCGATCACTGCTTAATCCTTAGACTATCTTCGTACCTTCTCTTCTATTGTTAGCTGACTAACAAAATTGACTGCCTTGTCATATGCCTCAGCCCACGCTCCTGTGCCCTTCGTTGGAGCTATGAACGTTAACAAAGTCAGCTAATAGGTCCCAAAAAATCGAGGATAAGAAAAACATGAAGGGTGAAACCTACGCGAGGGGTATACGGGCTCAGACTGGCCGTAGAAGAAGGTATCATTAGTAATGAGATCTTGCATATCGTTTGGGTCATTGGCACTGTGACTGGAAGAACCGCCGCCGCGGTTTCGAAGAGCAATCAAGCCTAAGAGGCCTAATAATGGTAGGATTATGAGAGCCGCGACGACTCGCTTCCTCTTGAAATTGTGGAAGCGTTGCCGGAGAGTCCCGCGTTGGGCTTCGGGTGCCTTGTCGCCTGACATTGTGAAGATCGACCGCGGAAAGTTTGAGGTATGATGTGTGGGTGAATATAGGCTTGCAAGGAAGCCGCCCAAGATGGATCTCTAGAAAGCGTCTGCTCTATTGATGTTGAGCTTGCATTTTTGTTATACGGGTAAAGCTAGTCATCCAGCGGGACTGTGTGATGTAGGTGTTTCCCCGAACCTTGATGCGCAATGCGTACGAAAATGCTGCTGTGGTGACACTGGGGATCTTCCCGACGGTACGGGCGCCCAGAACACCAATGACGTCTTATTAAGAGATCTTAATTATTGGTTTAGGTAGTGTAATGCCTGATAGGTAGTTAAAGACAAAACCATTTATCCCTGAAACAAGATGTCGGTAATTCTGTTCAATTATGCGTTGTCGAGTCTATCGAAAGAGGTTGTGTAAGTACTCTCGAATTGATATTCGCCCGTCCTGTATTGTTTACTTAGGTCAGATGTCAACATCTGATCTTCATGATTAGGTAGGCACCGATTACTCAATCGCATTGTACCTGCCCTGTAGATACAGCTAAGGTAAGGTAGGCAGGTACCACCTAATTTCTGCAGCTTCCTGTTGCCATGCCACTAACCCAGGTACGTCCCGCCAGATCCGCTCCACCTTGCCCAGACCCCAATTATGAACCTCCTCTTCTGCTATTTAAAAGCTACAACCTACCAACCTTTCATTAACAATATTAACAACCTACATATCAGGATGCGAATTAGCACTCCTCATTTTCTACTCCATACTACCTTTAGCGACACTCATATTGTTTCACCCTTATCTACACCAATTAGCAAACAGCTTCAAGCTTGCTAGAAGGTGTGGTAGAACTCGCCTCATCGAACAAGTTATATATATGCATTAAAGCTTCACATCCTCAATTGGCTATTTTCTACGAGTTATAGACACATAGTTGAATGAGGTATCAAACAACAACACGTGAAAGCTTTCTTCGGGCGCTTCTTGGACATATGAGTGTAGATGTAGGTATATAGAGATATGCTAGAGTGTTGGTGTAGATAAGCCTCCAGTGTCCTGTTTTCACTGTCTTCGGTCATGACATTGGGAGGGCTTTCCCGTGGCTTCCAACAGCGTCTATTGGGACCTGGAATGGCGTACCAGAATAATTATATAACAGTAGAAGAAGGCGATAGATTCAAGGATCTGTGGCCCTCACCCGTGCGCTCTGAATACCCCCTCTTCGCTCCAAAACCACTCAGGCCAAACTTTAGTGTAGGTATCCATCGTTCATAAGCAATAGCTGTGACGTATCAAGACAACAAAGAAAAAGAAAAGATTCAACCCGCCCAATGCCAGCAATGGTAGTGGGAATACCTTGAGCCGTAGTGCCCTTAGTAGTCCTCCAACTTCCTAGCCATGCTATCATGGTGTGGCGAGCGACTCCCGCGCTCTGGTATATATCCTCCGCAATCCCGCCGCTCCGCCATCCAAGGTGTCCGTCGATACTGCATTTTTTTCGTCCTTCGTTCGACTCATCAATGATACACATTACGAACAAGGGGAAGTAGTATGGTAGTAGAAACCCCGGTTTCGCGAGAGAATATACGTCTTCGCATACGCGGCTCCGGGTCGTTCCATTAAGCTCGGGGGAGTATGCTCTCGGCTCAACGGTGTGGTAGACGTGATGAGAACACAATCCTTCATGTGATACTATATGCTCCAGAAAGTTCAGCCGTAGGTACTCGCACGCATGGGACGTGGGTATGTGCAGGAACCCCGCGAAGATCGTGAGCCCCAACGCAGTCCCGAACGACGGGCCGTGGCAGGGCGCAGATCTGCCTTAGCGGGGAGCGGGAGGATATGGAAAGGTACGGTCGGGGTACTTCGGAACCAGGTGACTCACAGGATCAGCTGCTTCAGGTTCCGTTGTATAATCATGTCCTGTACGGATGTCATTGTAATCTTCAGCAGGTTCGTATCCGTCGCATTCGTAAAGTGTCCATATATTTCTTTCTCCGGATTCCGGTTCAGCGCCTTGAATTTGTCCATGAAATACTTGCTCGCCTGCTTGTGATCATCGGGAGGACCACGGTAATCGGTGAAGCCATATGACGTGATAGGGCTTGAAACCAACTTTTCCCGGAACAGATCCATCTTGTTTAGGAACAGAATGAGCGCTGACTTGGCGAACCAGTGAGAATTCGCAATCGATTCCCAAAGCATCAGGGCCTCGTTCATTTGGTTCTGCCAGGATGGTTAGCCACCTCGTCTTCACTTGACGGAGTAATAGAAGGGAAACATCTCAACTTACACCATCCTTGTCCTCTACGAGACATTGGTCATACCCGCTGATAGCAACTAGGAACAATAGGGAGTTGACATTCTCAAAGCAGTGAATCCACTTCTTTCTTTCGGATCGTTGTCCACCGACGTCAAACATCCGATATGTCAATTGTCCTAGATCGAAGACCGTCTCGGTGATGCCGGTTGTCCTTAATCGGGTTCGTAATAGATCTTGATCGGTTGGCACATAGTTCTTATCCCATAGACGATCTACATCATCGCAGAAGCTACCAACCGCGTTAGCAAAAGGGGCGATACATACGAGGGGAAGTAGTCGTACTAAGCAATATTGTCGTGGAGGGCATATTCGTTGCCTTTGAGAATAGCCTTCTGGACTCCGGCATCCCTCCAAAGCGACTTGATCGGCTGTAGGTAGTCTGGGGGTAGCGGATCATTCGGCCCTATCTCTTTATCCACAAGGACTAACTCTTTGTTTTTCTGTCAATAGTGACATATCAGCAGCCTGCAATGATGGCCAAGCCTTCTCGACAACAGCGTCGGGGAATCGCTACCGCGCACATAGCATAGCGCCGGGGTAGCGATGATATCAATACTTGGGCTGGACTGACCTCGTTCTCTTCAAGTTCAAACTCAATCGAGTAGTCCTCCATAGCCTCGAAGATGAGACGCAATGATTGTATAACATTGATCAGCACGACTGGCTTCCATTCTAGCTTCTCTGTTTTGCTGAAGCCTTGCGCATATATCAACTTCATCTGCTTGAGAACAGTGGACTTGCCCGACTCGCCGGCACCTGTGGATAAACTCAAGTTAGATCATGTAGTAGAATGAACCGAGGCGCCAGGGCAGCAGCGCACTCGGGGGGCGCGGGAAAACTACACACCGAGAAGGAGGAGCTTGACTTCTCTAGCCATACGCCTCTCATCCTGCCTGATGACCTTGTCGAGCTCGCGCGACCGAGCGTCGCCGGCCTCGTCCGTTTTCCTGCTACCGAAACACATTTTGAAGGTCAAGGCCGAGCGGTCTCGTGGTCTCGAGGATATTAGGGGGTTCGGCGAAAGAGACCACGCGTGTTCCGGGAGGGTTTCTGTGGAGCAGGACTTTGACTTTGACTCGACCGAACTCAAATCGCGACAATTCGAACTGGTAAATCTTCGAGGCCCTTCCTTTCTGGATCTATGACGCGATAGCCAAGTCTTGCGGCTGGGCAGTCGGCCTAGGTTGGTTGGTTGGTGTGAGAATAATAAGGTTCGAGCTGTCTATGTCACACGAAAAGGGGAACCTCAACCGATCGGGGAGGCAGGGCAGGCAGATTGGGACAGACAATAAGGCTACGTACGATAGAGCTGGAGCCAGAGATGGGGCTGAACTGAACCAGAGCAGCAACAAACAGCAAGACCGCCGCGCTGGGGTTGGGTTTGTTTGTGTCGGTTCGGTTCTGGTTCGAGTCGAGTTGCTCGAATTGAATTGGAGTGGATTGATTTGGTTTGGTTTGGTTTAGATGAGATGAGATAGGCACGTAGCGCAGGCAGGTAGCGGGTAAGTAGGGAGGCTAGGAGGTAGGTAGGCAATAGAAAGCCAAGTGGCTGGCTGCTGGGGTTTAGGGGAGTCGGGGTCGAGTACAGTAGGTATTGTCCCGGCGTGCGCACCTAGGCATGCGCTACTGTACAGTGCTGGACAACCCCCAAGGCAATACCCAAAACAGGCCTCAAAGACCCGCGGGATAAAACGCTATGGGCCACCGGCGTAGTGTTAGTCGCCGTATTAGTCCCTCGCATTAACACACTACGCAGATGTACGAACCCTCTGTTCGCTGCTCTTTGTCTAGCTCGGTCAAGATACCGGAGTGTCGATCACAAGAAGGTCATTCAACGGGACTTTACCCGTCCTGCCCAGCACGCTCTCAACAGTGCTACTGCTGCGGAAAGGCTCATGAGAAGCCCTAGCGTGAGCGAGCAAGCGATTAGCGAAAGAGGAAGCTCTCAAGGAATACCGGG
This sequence comes from Lasiodiplodia mahajangana, assembly GCA_029590625.1. Lineage (NCBI taxonomy): Eukaryota > Fungi > Ascomycota > Dothideomycetes > Botryosphaeriales > Botryosphaeriaceae > Lasiodiplodia > Lasiodiplodia mahajangana. The sequence goes on from JAPUUL010000885.1 coordinate 6,654, forward strand.
TGCAGCGGAGGGTCCTGAGAATGATAAATACATTGTACTGTGGCGCTACCTAAGGTACCGCTACACAGCTTTAGGTGTAGTGTAGATAGCTAGTACTGCCGCACCCAAGAGATGTTTTTAGAGGTAGGTAGAGGTAGGCATGCGCAAGTACATACCCTAGCAAGTCACCCTACCGCAAGGTGCAGGTGGTTCTCTGCAGACACACACCTTAGGTACCTTGGGTTTGGTACGGTACCTTGATGTACAGGAAGCTAGGCGGTACCTCATGTGGAATCTTCCACGCTTCAGAGCTATTTTAAGGATCAAAGATGCCCCACGTCCTGGGCAGCCTAACGAGATTGGGCCGTGCATCCTCTGTGCGAGGTGAAGCTGACCCTAGCACCATTGGTAATTCGAGTCCTACCTTCTTCATTCTTGTCGTATGTGTGTCTCTAAGCATGTCTGAGCATGTACTGTGGAGCATCCAAGACATTGAAGTGAAGCTCACAGACAATGCCTAACCCTCGGTATCGGTAAATGTTAGGTGTTCGCTGATGACTTATATGTACACCTTGCCTTCAATCTGCTTCTGCCTCATCTAGGTACTTACTCGGGGTTATTCTTCAGCTTGGATCCCCCGTTAAATGTCAACCAGATGTGGGGTGCTTACAGAGCTCGGGCTATGTTTCAGGGGGCTTTGACTACTAATTTCACGTTCTTCATGGGGGCCTTTTGAGACCAGTACGAGAAAAACACCAGAGCATTGCCGAGATCTCAAATAGCAAGTATTCTCCGAGTCCTCATTGCCTGTTTTGGTAGATTCTAGCACCTTGACAAATACCTAGCGAATACCAAAGTTGATGCTTCTACCTATACTGTGCGATTGTTCTTTACCTACTGCCACAAACGGGAACTCTTACACATCTGCAAGCTAAGTTAGCGTAGATATAATGATAGCCTATATTGCGCAAAGCTGGCCTCTGCGCTTGTACTCCCTGCGTATGCTAAATAAACATCATACTTATAATAATGTTTATACCGCGAGGACTAATACGTACATGCAGTAAACAGTACCTATCACAATGAGTGGCTTGTTGGCAATTAGGTATCAGCCTTGCAGTATGTACAAAGCTGTAAGGCTAAAGAGCGGATTAGTTTCCGCCATCTCAAGTTTAGACCTAGTCCAATGAAATCCCCAGACCCTTACAGAATTAACCTTGATATACCTGGGTATCTGTTCACCATGTTTACCATGTTTTGAACTTAGAGTATAAGCTTAAATAGGTGCTTAGTCAATAAACCATCATCAAAAATAACTAGCTACACATATGGTTTTGTGTCTTACCTACGAGCTTTTACCGCTTTCGACACCGTCATCTGCTCATCTCAAGAGCATCTTGGTAACACAACTTGTGAGGATTACCAAGATCACAGAGGGCATACATATGCATATGCACCAACAGCTGCTCAGAACAATCAACAATATGGAAGACAAGGCTCAGCTTACTATAGAGGTCCTAGTCTAACCAGGCACGTATGTATGTATGTATCAAACGGAATCTTAAAAGCATATATTGGGTACCTAAGGTAAGCTCAAACACAGCCCCTACCCGATTCGGCTCTTGGTAATTACAAGACCCCCAAACCAACGATATCATTTCTATAGCTTCATCCAACTTACTATAGGCTCAATATAGCAACTATATATGCGTCTCTCATACCCACTGCGTTTCATAAGCTTAGTTACTAAAGCATGAGGCATCATATTATCTATAGCTGATAGATGCGAACGATTGTAGCTATCTCTGTATACTGTATATCCGTATGCTGTGGTANGGGGGGGGCCACAAATCGGCGGCATTTACACAGGCATTTCATCGAACCCCTGAGTCGTGCTTAGGCGAGCGTAGGCATCTGTCTTGCCTAAGCTGCTGCGGTATAACTTCTCTTGTATCACAGGTTTCGAAAGGGCGGGACCTACTAAAGTCGGTGAGTTAGGTAGCGGGTTATTAGTGCTATAAAGGATAAATAATACAAGACAATTTATACATATATATATACACACAAGGAAGTATATAAAAAGTAAAAATAAAAGACCCAGGACCCTACGCCTACCAATGTAGTGAGCAAGCAATCATGACCCCAAGTTGCACACATACTACCCCAGCGTAGCATCTTCTCTATTGTGCAGGGTAGATGGGTACATACTCTAGCCCAAGCCATATCCAATCCTCCCGCCCCAGGAATCGGCTCGAGCTACATAGGTATTCTGTCAGCGCCGCACTAATTCACCCGAGCCATGGCTACAGATGTGTAGATAGGTAGGGTAGGCATTGTGGTGTAACGTATGGTCCACGAGCAGCACGAGCTCCACGGGGGATGCTCCCCCTGACTTATAAGTTACAACATGAACTTCACACACAATGTGGCGCAGGTTGGGCCTCTTGGGTTATGATCGCCATGTTCAGTGCATACCTACGCAAAGTGTAGGTAGGTAGTGTATCCGAGAGACCGATGTCGCGACATGAAGCATATACCTAACCGACCGACTGTATTTATTAGGCTGGAAAAAGTACATCTTATTCTGGGGTCCCTTTGCTAGAGTGGAGAATTTGTAACCGTTCTGTACTATCACTAATGGAGGTACACTACAGTATTGGCATGGCGTAGCCCGCCGGATCTCGAGCGNAAAAAAAACGTGGCCGATCATATTGCGTGATTTCGATTGGGGAGTCGAGGGGAACGATTGGACGGCACCCGATAACACGATAGAGGATGGCTACATTCAACAAACACGCCTAACCTATAACATCCCAGCGTAAGGTATTTAGCGTCAGCTTACATACATACTTACCGACCTTTACATACTACGCATGCGCATAATAAGCTAAGTAAGGTAAGTAAGCTCCCCCTACATACTTTACTTATACTGCCTATCCGGAAGCAAGGAGGAGGCCATGTTGAGGCCAAGCTTCCTATGCTGTATAGTCGACAGTCATGATCCACGAGCTTATTGTTATACAAAGAGATGCGATCCAAAAAGAGGCGGAAGAGATGCGGACGAATGACAACCCACATCCCGCGAAGCAGGGCATCCTTCCATCCAACAGGCCGCCCACATGGCCGCAGAATGCACAGTAGTCTACAGCATACGGTACAGTCGGTGGTGTAGATACATGGTCAGAAAGCACGCTGAGGGGCTTCGTGCATACATACATGGAGCGTACATACATAAGTAGTGACCTAAGGTAGCCTATGCCAGGGTAGCATGAGCCTATCGTTAACGGGCTTTGCCACGCCGTGATGCGATGTTGGTTAGTCTCGGCAGATTTGGACTTGGGGTCCCGCGACTCCGTATTGACTCCCTTGCCCTATTCCGATAGTCTCGTATGCGTATTGTATGTATATATATATATCAGTATCTGCAGCATGCCTTCCAGACCCTTACTTGTAGGTCCTAACATGAACTCCGATAGATCCGTCGAACGCCTCAAAGAGGGGAAATCAATGGGACTATTGCTACCTAAGATTGAGCCACGTTTTTCGGTGCCTACCTAGGAGGAGGATGAAGGAACCTTGACGAGGCAATACAACTCTGCGTGTGACAGTGGCAATACATGAGGCAGCAAAGATAGCGTACGGCACCCAACCTCATCTCTCTATGTACACTCATAGATGATAGGCAGGTAGGCAGGGAGATCGGTCCTACGTAACCACGCGAAACAAGCGGTAACTATATTTATTTACCAGACTAGTTATGTAGTATATGCGTCCTACCCGTCATTTTCAGTCTTTTTCTTTCGAACTAAGGAACTCAATCCATCCCTCTTGCATGCCGGACCTCGAACTATCCATTACCGGATCGGCAAGGTGACAGAGAGCTAACCAATAAGCGAGCTAATTACCGGGCGACAATCCCGCTCCCTAAGGCGTCTGGGCGTCTATGGTAGATGCCGTGGATAGGTTGATACGGAATCCACTAAAGATCACCCACATACATACATACATACTGCCCACGAGAAAGAAATACGCCGATGGCTGGCATTGGCATGCCATACCTATGCGTACATATCCATATCTATGTACAACAACGAACACCCCTGCCCTTGCCCTGTCATCCATTCATGGGAAGAAGACGGAAAGGAATAGAAAAAAACGAGGGGACGGCTGACGCCTTGCCCCCCTTCCCCCCGCCGACGTTTGCAGTGCCGCACACCCACGCCAGCACCCTAACCACCCTACAGCATAGATAGTAGGTACATAGAACAGCCCGCCCCCGGCTAGACCACAGAATAAGCACCACTTCCCTTCTCGGCCGTCCATGACCAACGGATACGACCGTGGTATCGGCAGCAATCGTGTAATGAAGAAACCCGGCATGGCAGCGCAGGTGCCGCATCCTCGATTTTCCTCGATTAACTAGGCCTCTCGCTCCTCCTTGGGTCCTCTTCATCTTCCTTCATCTCATCTTTTATTCCTCCACGTTTTTTTTTCGTGTTATATTTTATCGTTTCGTCTCATTTTCATGATACATTGTTTGGGGGCCATTATGGATCTACGCATATAATATCCCCAATAGATGGGAATGGTGGGAGTTGCAGTATGTATCAGGTCGGATACCCCCCCCCTTTCTTAAATTTTTTAATAATACGACCAACAATGCCTAGACCAATCCACGACATTTGTACCAAGCAGGTCGCGCATGAACACTATACGGTACGGTACTTCCATAGACTACTGTAAGGGATATAGACCACGTGCGGTTCTACTGTTCGTTACCAGGGAAGGGGGGGCTCGGGCAATAAACCGTCCGGAGTACATGGCACGTTTTTTTCTTCTTCAGAGCTAAGGGAGAGGGAGATACAGGGTGAGCACAGCCCATCACAGCTATCTAGACGTATGGAACTTCGCCCGTAATTGTAGCCGTAGCCTTATGAGCATGTTCAAACCTGCGGAGGTATCCGCACCCGTGGGTCCCATTTAGAGTACCGTACCTCCACACAAACATTGTATGTAGTCTAGATTACCTACTTTAACCTATCACGCCTTGCAGCAAGGCACTTCGGGTCGTATGTCTCAGCCCCCAACGAGACATGGCTTGGTTGAGTAGGACTCGACTCGGCGTAGAATCGATGGCTATCGGCGGTAATCTGGGGGGATATCTACCTAGAAGAGGAGGTAAGTCTAGTTGGCCGATTGATCGACCGACCGACTGACCGACCGAACGATTGACTAACTGAAAAGAAGGAGAGCGAAGATAAATGAAAATGGGCCTCACTATCGGACCTACGGAGTACTACATAGACCACACTACATACATACCTACAATGCATGTAGGATATCTAAACAATTAAAAAAGATAATCGGCCTTGCTTTCGGCACTACGTATTTTCAGCTCGCTGGAGAAAATACAACGATGCGGCACGGCACGTCGCAATGGACGGCTGTATCCAGACCAGGCTGACCCGACTCTACAGACTCAATTACTGAGCGACCTGTCATTGCGAATATCGGCACCGATGCGAGAATGAGAATATGTTGACATGCGGTCCTAGACTAGATNAAAAAAAAAGTAGTACTTCCGACTATTGCTCCGTCTGCTAAGCAGGCTACATAGCACACATATATACTTATATATATAGACATTTTCATTATTACATACATACTTACTTACTTAACCTGACCCTCTGATGGCTAGGTAGTTCATTTGCTTATTGCCCGCTTTCTCGAACAGACAATATCGTCCGTCGCACACCCAAGAGTCTCGCTTTAACCATGACGTTGATACTGCCGAATAAGGAAGGCAAGCCGTTGTACCTATAGTTGTAGAGCTGGTCAGCTGAAATATCGTGCTTCCTACCTGGGAATTGAAACCCGGGGATGTAGGGGGCCGAAGAGCATGCTAGGTTGCTGCAGTGTCCTTATTTTATCATCGACCACGTGATTGTCTGCACTCACATCCTTGATAGTTGGTAGGTAGGTAGGTAGGTAACCGGGGAGTTGGGATCTTAGAGAGCTTTCCGAATTGGATAATTTGCTAATCATGCTTGTCCCGTTGGTTCCGTGCTTCTTCCTATTTACAAATTTGAAACCGTAACAACGTCCCCCCAGCTAGCGATGCTTAATTACCACCATGTTATAGACTACATGCTACCTTCCTACATTCTTGGATACCTTTTTCTCCTCGATCTGTTCTAGGTCTTTCTTCTTGTGGAAGTGAGGCGCGACTTCATTCAGCCACTGTGGCCGGATCGGCATACAACTTCGCATATACTCCTTATTTGTTAACACGAGCTCATAATAAATGACTGTCTTCTCGGGAGGATCTGACTTCATCAGGACGGAGCTAGGATGAATATAGACGGTGGTATTATTTTTGAGGGTCCGGTAGCTGTCGCCGCCGCGTTGGAGCCGAGCAGCGTTAGGGAAGAAGCCGGCCGTTAAGGCCTTCTGGATAGGCTCAATATTGGAGGAGCCG
>JAPUUL010000886.1:0-13108 GCA_029590625.1 Lasiodiplodia mahajangana
AATAAATAACATTACTAAAATAAAAATATTATCAAAATATATAATAATCATTATAAAAAAAAAAAATAAGGTTATAATTAACAACAAGTATTTGCGGTATAACCTAAGTTAATTAAGGGATTAGTAAATAAGTACTAAGAAGCACAAAGTTAATCTTAGTTAGTATATTAAATTGGTGTTACTTCTGTAGGGCTTCTCAGTAGTGCTTTGCTACCTTGCTAATTATAGGACAACAACTCTAATGAAAACGGGCTACAAGAAATACAATAAAGAGAGGCTTCTGTTTAATATTAAAGATGATAAGACAAGAGGAAACACTGTACCTAGGAGTGAAAAGCGCCAGCTCTCTCAGCGGGAAGTCATCAGATAACGTTTATACCCTCAAGCCCCATCATAATTAGTGAAGGGCCCTTGCCATCCCTCGTCCACAGAGCCAAGTAGTATGTTCTGCATGTCTACAGCATCTACATATCCTATATCAACATTAGGCACCCCCTCGACGGGAATAACCCCCAGGGCATTGCTGTCTGAAATACCATGCTCGCTGATATCAATGAAACGCCTTTCAAATTCAGTTTCTTCGCTACTGAAAAACGCGTCTTGTTCGCCCTGGAAATCCATCTCTGGTATGTACCTGCCAAGGTCAAAAAAAGATGTTTCATTTATTGTAGTCCCCACGTCTCCTAATTCACCGGTAAAGTCTGTTCCATGATTGCCCTTCATCCTGGTGTCTCTGATATTGCGGTGGGTACCAATAGTTGGTACCTCACAGTCGTTCCCCAATGTGCTGAGTATTATTGTGGTCTGTTGGGTCGTATCACTCGCCTCGAAGATATTCTCATTCTCTGTGATGGCCCTCATGGCCCCTAGTGCCCGGGGCGATTCCAGGAAATTGAGGTTCCCACGGCTTGTGAGCGTAAGTTCTGTGTTGCTTAAACTTGATAGGGGTCTTTCATTTGTTTCCTTGTATCGGTCCGTGATCTCGGTGCCTCCTCTAGACCCATTTTCACCAATATCCCGCTCTTCGACGGAGCTATTGGAATAGATATTCCATGGATAATCATCCGATAACCTTTTGACCTTGCCGAACCAATGCCGAAGACGACTATAAACACTAAATCTCATTAAAAACATGTGGTCATAAGTATCAAAACGACAGTAAAGGGAGTAGTCAGTTTCTGCCCATGACCCGTATTTCCTCAGATGGTCTGCAACTGCAAAATGGCCAAGCTTTGTTGCAAAATAAATGGAGCGAACATAATGCATCCGCATTGGTCCGTCGACTGTAGCGCCATTTTCCAATAGAAATTGGACCGTGTCAAGCCTGCCATTAGCTGCTGCACTTTCAAGGGGCGTAATGGGTAGTTGCCTTGTTGCCACCGCATTTATGTCTACCCCCCAGTTAATCAGCCATCTCACTATATTGATATTCCCTAAGCCCGATGCAGTTTGCAATGCTTCTATTGCGTTCCGCATCCGAGTCGGCATATCAGTATCTGTCTGGTTGAGGAGCATCTCGACGATGTCTAGGTGCCCTCGGAAGGCGGCCACTTTTAGTGCTGTGCCATCCAATATTTCATCACCCCTAATTGCAGACCTACGAGAGCAAACACGGCTTTCGGGGTTGCTAAATATGAGATAAGGGTCAGCCCCATTATCATAGAAAAGGCGAACCATTTCCATGTGGCCCAGTGCTGCAGCTAATACTATAGGGGTACGCCGCTCGTCTTCATCCTCAAAGACCCAAAAGTCTAAGGACGGGAAAGTACCCATAATTTCACGTACTTTTATCGTATCCCCAGTCGCAATGGCAAATTCAAACGCTGCCCTACGGCAATTGAAGTCCATGCTTTCGAGAGGGAACTTGGACCAGACAGTTGTTCGAATAGTATCCGGGACCTCGTCTTCCAATAGGACTCTTACATCGCTTCCCTGGGGGATAAATCCACGTTGGATCATCGCTTCAACGATACCGGCGTTGCCGGATAACATTGCCGCCGAAAGGGGTGTTATACCCGCCCAGCCTTCCCAGTGATGATAGTCAATCAGAGATTTAAAATCGTAATCACGGAGATTATCAAAATCTTTGCATTGGTACAGTGACTGGGACGGCCCTGCAAGAAATGGCTCGCATAGAAGTAGATCCACAAGGTCCCACAAACACCTCACAATTGCAAGAACTAGACACGAAGCTTCATGCCTATCGATGCGTCCACGATCGCGATGTTTTGCGATGAGCTTGAACATGGAATAATTCTTTGACCCCAAGGCGGCAAATGTAGCCAAGTGAAGAGCTGTAGATGTATAGTACCCCCCGGAAGAGAAGTAAAACCGGACTATCTCCTCACTCCCAGCTTTTATAGCTGCTGCACACGGTGTCCCGTTAAATATGGTATCATTAGGCATACTTGGCTTCTCAGCAGTAAGGTCAGAGATTAAGGCATTAGTGTCTCCCGAGTCTCCGTCGAACATATTTAAATGGGATAGTAAGAGAATAATCGTTTCAGCATTCTGGCTTTCGAGTGCAAATTGAAGCGGGGTTGACAGAGAACGAGGTGCCAGCCAGTCCAAGTTAGGATAGCCAAACCGGTCGAGTTTACGAACTCTGTAGCATACATTGAGATCAGCGCCTCGGTTTATAAGCTGCTGCACCAGCATCACATTCCCGTGGTATGAGGCAATATGTATCGGGCAAAATGTTGACGTTAGAAGGACTTCGTCTTGCCTTGTTGGACCTACGGTTGCTCCTAAATCCAGCAGCATCTCAGCAATGCTTGTCTCTGGATTCCATGATGATGCAACCAAGGGCGTAATTCCCAACTCCCACCCATTATTCAAGTCGAGATGAATACCCTCCAATTGGAGAAGCCTTGATGCTACGGCCAGGTCTCCTACCAAGCATGAAGTCAGGAGCAGCGGCTTTATTGTTTCTTGGGCAGTCTTTAGAGGCAATGATAAAACCTGCTGGAGTAATCTTTCGACAATATCGCTGTTTCCAAAAACGACCGCTAGCTGTATGTAATTGTAGGGTATATTCAAAAGAGTGAACGGCATACAATACCAAGACCCCGTCGTGCTGTGACCCCTGCGGCACGATGTGACTTGAGAGTATGCAGACAGATCCGCGGTTGCCCCATTTTCAACCAAGAATTCCATTAGGCGGGGATTTTTATCGGCGATAGCCAATGCGAAGAGCGCTGATTTGTCTTCATGGACATGCCCGTCTCGGCACCATGACACCAAAGGGTTAATTGTAGCCCCATGCCGAACTAGCAGTTGCATAAAATCCAAGACATTACTACTATGGGCTCTTTTCTCTGACATCGCGGCAAATACCATAGGTTGGGTGCCATTGTTGACGTTTGCCCCCGCGTTCAATAGCATCTCGGCAAGGCGTGAATCAAGTCCAATGGCCGCTTCCTGTATGCCAGTGGCCATTGTACTGAGCATCGACCATTTAAGATTTATTACTCCTCGTTCAAAGTCACACGATAGGACCCGATCGGTCTTGACTGGAAGATTGGGGTCCACCCCAGATTTAAGAAGAAGCTCCACAAATTCGTAGTTTCTCTCTCGAATCGCGCAACCATACACAGCTTCCTTGATCGCGTTCGTAGTCGCGTCCTTGCCAGAAAACAATGCCGGTAACATTTCTGGATTGCTACGTGAGACTGCTCTGGCGAGATGAAACACGAATTGGTCATGTATTCGTTGATATCGAGGGACGTAATATTTGTCCATGTTGTTTGAAAGGCGAAAGAAAACGATTTTAAGCATCTCCGTAACCAAGCATGGTGGGAATTGGTTACGCGCCAGAGCTGCAGCTTTTCGCCGCCTATCTGTAACATCATTTGGGACCGCGTTGCTAAGACGAAGGACTGCTTGATGAAGTTCTGAAGGGTTCTTCCATGCCACATAAATCGGCTCTCTGCTAGACCCTTCGTATTGGAAGCCCGTGTCGAAGAAGGCCCTCAGAAGCCGTCGCGGGTTTTGCAGGGCTTGTGCCCGGTCAGCGCGTATTAGACTTGCAGGCAGGGGGTTGAGAACCTACTCAATAACACTCTGTTTTTGAACGAAAAGAAAGGAAGGGTTTCCGGCCACGAAATATCCAATTCGATGGTCGGGAGGGCCTGAATGCCAATGCTAGTGCTCAGTGGCGTATTAGGTCCAGAACCTAGATGCAGCGGTCAGCACGATAAATTTAGCACACCAGGTTCCATCAGACTCACGGCCATTTCTGAAATCATCAGCGGAGGGAATATGCATGTATCTCTGTATTTCCTTTCGCACCTTCTCATGAGGGAGGGGCATCCCGCATAAGGTGACCACAGATTGTCGCGGTAGGCCTTCATTGACTTGATTAGGGATATTCTGCCAGTCTTTCTGGCGCATGTTCTTTCTGATGCCCCATTTCTTAAGGCGAATCTCATATGAGCTTTTGCTATGTTCATGTCAATAAAGGTAATGCGGACGCACAGCAAGGCTATGCTTACCATTTCTCGAAGTTGTGCTCCTCTCGCATATAGGAGACAACTTGATCGAGCTTCATGCGTTCATTTAGATATAAGTGAGTGATGATTCCCTTGTGTCGCTCCCAATTATTGGACGCCATGGTGAAGTCTCTTGCGATGATGAGAAAGAGGGGAAAGGACGGGAAAGGAGTTGCGGTGGGCGATGGGGTGCATTTAAGTAATCAGCCATGCTGTAGAATACCACCCACGCCTGCGCCTCCTCGCGGCGACGTGATTGGTAGGCACCGGAACCAGAACTTCTTTACCGAAGTCTTCTAATTGGGTAGTCCCAAAACCAGAACACCTATAAATATCTGGCCGGTGGCTGAAGAGAACCATAGACACACCCATGTCTTTCATGCAGGCCGCTGCTGGGTTGTGTATGCCGATTGGGCGAGCTCAAAACCATAATGGCATAGAGTTTCGCCTTCAGGTTTCTCGTGACATATGGTTTGTTACCCAATGCGTCAAAAGCACACCGAAAAATAGCCATTCTACAGTTGGCTAATGCCAAAACCAGAACTCCACTATCATGATGCTATGGATAAGCTTAGCCTCATCTCAGGACAACGACGACATGAGTTCCAAAGGAAGGAAGAGAATATTTAAAGCTTCCTCGTCTCCTCCCCAACTCGGGAGATGAAGACGATATCAAGCCACCCCATCAAGCTACAGGTCTTCATAGTCGAGTAACTTTACAAACTACTGCTTTTGAAATTCTACGCCATATTCAAATTTTTGAATTATAAAATTATGGATAAGCCATGTTTGTACACCTATCACGTCGAGAATACATCCAATTCGAAGCGCTAACCTGGAGGTGAAACTACAGTCGCTTTACACAGCAATGGCTCACGAGTTGGAGTGAAATCCAAGCACCAATCCAAGAAGAATGAAGAGGCCGCTCGTAAGAAAGCCAAGAAACAGCAAGATGCTGACTTGGCAGGCGTCGGATCTCAGTTCCAGCAGTAGGCTAAAGCCACTATCACTTATCTAGGTCCGCATTAACGTGTTAAACGCCCTAGGGATAATCACACCTCCCAGTCATCGGGCTCTACGGATTACCCCGAGACAATCGACCTCGATTAAGAACCGGTGTAGATGTCGATCGGAGTTTATTTATTATACAAGTGTAGCCTCATTACGAGGGAGATATTGAGGGAATAAAGTCTCGCGGAGGTGTGGAGTCAAGATCAATCATAGGAAGTAGACCAGTGCCTTCACTAGTAGGGATCACCTGTAGTAGTATTGAATGATCTCCAGAGTAAATTCTAGTTACAAAAGAAAGGTGTGAGAAGATCCCATATATACAGAGGGATCGGTTGGGCCATCTTTTATCCGATCCCTGCCTATTGGTCCACTTATCCGTGACATAAAGGCTCGGCGAGCGAAGAGACAAATTATCACGTTGGGTGGGCGGACTCGCCGCGAAGGGTGTATTTCTTATGAAGTCTATTAGTTGGCAATGGTTTGGCTGGTTTCGCTTTGATCTTCTATTTACAGGTACACTCCTTACTAAGTAGCATTACTTTCGATAAACCAGGTCAACTACCTAGCTTTCCTTTTTATCTTCACAAACCCACTGCTTCATATTGAATCAAGTGTTATCCTATAGCCTAGTATAAAAGTCCCCACGAAGCACTTAGTTATGGCTGGTTCTCTAAAGCCTGGTTTATATATATCGGTATAATTGCCTGTTTCAATCTTGTTCGTCAGGACACTATAGAGATAAGCCTAAGAGTAAAGTTACGAGCTCCATTAATGCTAATTGTAGTTTCGGTCTTGACTGTGTATATTCCAGTTAAGCAGAGATGTTATTTATACATAGCTCGTTCAAAAGGGGTAGCCATGGTGATAATTAGGCCACATTGAGTCCGAAAGATGTGATTACCAGAATCTCTCCTGCTAAGATTTTTATTCCCCCTATTCAAGGAAAGGAAAAAACACACATAATAAGAAACGTCGGCTGATAATATGATAACCCCAGCATTATGAATCAAGTATTAAAGAACGAAAAAAGGTAAGTTTAATAAGTCGCGGGAAACAGAGGCTTGTCTCATGCAGTATATGACAATGTAGCTTGGAAAAGGCCGTGTAAATGAATAAGGGGTATTTGGAGGTAACAGCATTTAAACCCTTAGTTAAACTGTGCTCGATCTTTATGATCAATTGGGGAATCGCTGGCCACACGTATATGATAGCCTATATACTATCTCTCCTAGTCTTAACCCCAGCGAACCATTTTCACAACGATAAACTGTTCCTGCTTGAAATATAGGAAACTATGTAGCTATGCCTTGCTGCCACAATTATCCCAGTGTTTCACTAGACTTTAAAGAATATTTATCATCACCGTAACGTTAAATAAAGCATCACTCTCCATTACCCATGCCTAACGCAGCAGGCCATATGACGATATGCGTCGCTGAACTCAAAAGTCCTGCTAATGAATGCCAAGTCACAATTCCAAGCAATGAAGTCGAAACTAAGAAAATTGAGGAACGTAGGCATAAACGTTCGAAACAATCGACGTCCTCAAATTTTAATATCATGTCATACATACTACTTATTAGTCGTAGTAGATGAGAAAAAGCACATTCCCAGGTAAGCTTTTTACTAAACACCGTATTCTCGACACTCCAGCCGCGAAATGACAACAGCGAAGAAGCATAAACAAAAACTCCAAATCCTTTGTGTTCCTTTGTGCCAGCGATATTACCAATCGATAGGGTCCTTAAGCTCCTGTCCACGATTCGTCATAGGCACCTTAGCAGCCTTGACAGGTAGTTTGCCACCTTTCCTGCGGAGATATGATGTGCCATCGATCCATGGAGTAATCTGCGAAGCCTTCTTTTCGTGCTCCGTGATCTTTTCCTCAAGTTGGAGGGTTAAACCGATGTCGTCCAGACCGTTAATTAGGCAGTGTTTCCGGAACTCCTCTACGTCAAACTTGCAAAGCACGTTGCCGCTCGCGTCGCGAATTTCCTGGTTTGGTAGGTCAACCTCGATCTCTTTACCAGCCCGGGCTTCTGCGGCAATCTTCTCCAGGTCGGCGGGGTTTGTGATGGAGATGGGTAACATGCCATTCTTGAATGTGTTGTTGAAGAAGATATCAGCGTAAGACGGGGCGATAATGCATCGAATACCGAAGTCGTTCAAAGCCCAAGGTGCGTGCTCACGAGAACTTCCACAGCCGAAGTTAGGACCCGTCACCACGAGAGTCTTCGCTTGGGTATAGGGCTCCTGGTTGAGGACGAATTCCGGGTTAAGCGAACCATCATCATTGTACCTCCACGCGTTGAATAAAGCCGAGCCAAGTCCCGTTCGCTTGATAGTCTTGAGGAATTGTTTAGGGATGATAGCATCAGTATCGACATTAGTACGATCCATGGGTGCGGCAATACCCCTGTGCACGAGGAATTTAGGAAGGCCAGGTGAGCCAGCGGCTTCCGTGACCAGGTCTTCGGCGGTTAAAGAGCTATCTTCCGGCTGATCGGCAAGTCTGTCCTTCGCTAATGGCTCACCAGTCTCGAGGCTCTCGTCTACGATCGGTGTCCTCGACGGCGAAGGTGCTTTAAATGCTTCAACGTGTGGGCTTGCTTTGTAGTTGGTCAATTTCCGGACATCCGCCAGTTTACCAACGATACCGGCAGCGGCGGCCATCACCGGGGACATAAGATGAGTTCGGCCCAAGGCGCCTTGCCTTCCCTCGAAGTTTCGATTACTCGTGCTTGCGCATCTCTCCCTCGGGGAAAGAATGTCAGGGTTCATGCCGAGACACATACTGCATCCTGCTTCCCTCCACTCGAAACCTGCATCGAGGAAAATCTTATCAAGGCCTTCTGCTTCAGCTTGCTCCTTGATCATTCCGGAACCGGGAACAACCATCGCCCGCTTCACATTGGCTGCAATCTTCTTGCCCTTGACTACCTCGGCCGCAGCGCGCAGATCTTCAATCCGCGAGTTTGTGCAAGAGCCAATGAAAACCTTGTCAATGGGGATGTCCTCCATTGGAGTCCCAGCGGTTAGTCCCATATATTCAAGCATTCTACGGCCGCCTTGCTTCTTGGCCTCGGTCTGGAACGTTTCAGGGTCCGGAACCGATCCGGTAATAGGGATAACGTCCTCAGGACTGGTACCCCATGTAACTGTTGGGACGATATCCTTGGCGTCGATTTGAACGTCAATATCGTATTTCGCACCTGGGTCGGACTGGAGGCTCTTCCAGTACGATACAGCGCTCTCCCATTCCGGAGAATCGGGAGGAGGTGCGAGGGGCTTTCCCTTGAGGTATTCGAAGGTGATATCATCGGGTGCGACCATGCCAGCTCTGGCACCGCCCTCGATTGACATGTTGCAGATGGACATGCGAGCTTCCATGCTTAGGCTACGAATGACAGAGCCACAGAACTCGATAACACAGCCAGTACCGCCGGCAGTACCAATCAGGCCAATAGCATGGAGAACAACATCCTTCGAACTGACGCCCGGAGCAAGCTCACCCTCCACTTGTATCCTCATATTCTTATTCCTCTTCGTGATGAGACACTGAGTAGCCAGGACGTGTTCGACCTCGCTAGTACCGATACCGGTCGCAAAGCAGCCAAAGGCGCCATGGGTGGAAGTGTGGCTGTCGCCGCACACTAGGGTGGTACCTGGAAGAGTGAAGCCCTGCTCAGGGCCGATGACATGGACAATACCCTGACGTTTGTCACCGAGTCCGAAATACGTAATGCCGAATTCCTTGACATTTTCTTCCAGGGTGAGACATTGCAACCGTGAATCCTCCTCCTCGACGAAGGTGGCGATATCCTTGATGCCCTTTCGGGACTTGGTGGGGACATTCTGCAGCGGGGATCAATCAGCACTCACACTCGCTTATCGTCGGCCCACGTATCACAACATGCGTGTAAGTGACGACAGTGGGAAAGGAGGGTGGCATACGTGATCCGTAGTAGCAAGGGTGCAGTCTGTTCTTCTCACGCTTCGTCCGGCATTTTTCAGGCCTTCAAAAGCTTGCTAATTGCCCGTGTCAGCTCAATTGTCATCGTAGCAGCACAAAAACAAAAGTAGAAATAGAAACATTGTGTGTGCGACATACCGGTGAGGTGACCTCATGAACCAAATGACGGTCTATTGTGGGACGCCGAGACGCGCACGTCAGCAAACCATGTTCAATTCGCATTGCATATCAATTGACTGGCTACCCGGTCGGCTATGCCAGCCAGTTAGTTAGTTTGCTTGCTTTACATACCTATATAGAGGAGGATTGTGCCGTCGAGCTTCTCATCGACGATATGGGAAGCAAGAACCTTGTCATACAAGGTCTGCGGCGTTTTCTCTGCGACAGGCATCTTGGCCTTGTGATTGCTCTCGCAGTGTTTTTGTTGTTGAAACCTTCCAGTCGGACTTGGAACCCGCCCAGCAAATAGATCTCTTTGTTGAAGTGAAAAACCCAAGCCTCAAACTTGAGAGGGAGAATTGGAAGAAGACCGAAGGGAGACCGAACAGGTGCTGCAACAGAAAAGGAGAATTGGACTATGTAGATAGACCTCCTAGTGATTTAATGATGAAAAGCTCTGGGTTGATAGAAATAGATATTTACGATGCTTTGTTCAGTCTTGAATAAAAGCAAAATGCAGAGCCGAAAATCGGAGATGGCAAATGCACCTCCGGTCGCGGGGGACCGAGACCTCTGTTCGTGCTGGGGCGGAGAGCTCTCCATCGCTGAAGGGTATTTGAATTTGGCGGAACCCGATTGGGTGCAGTTAACCACGCCTTGCTAGAATTAGAAAAGCCATCTACGCCGACGGAGCACTACATAGGCAATGGCACCCGGTTGTGGAGCGAGCTTGAGGCAGGCTCCAAAGCCAGTGAAAAGCAGCGTGATGTCAAGCTCCCGCTCCCGAAACCCCCTGTACACCGCCGCGTTGATTGGCTCCCTATGTAGTAGCGAGCACCCGTTCAAACCCCACTCGGTTGTACGAATGTACGCAACTCGAGCCCTATGGAAGCTATGGCAGGGCACGTGAGGGGTCGCCGCTGCCCGTCAACGAGATCCCTCCGCCTGTGGTGAGATGATCGCAAACGAGGAATCCGCCATCGGCCAAGGAATTGCGCAGTCTCCCCCATGTTACGCTACAAATTAAGTTTGCCGGCAAGGTAGTGTAACACAAAAAGGACCGCAATACAAGATACCTATACCTATCTACCTCTTAGCATAGAAAGACAGACAGAGTAAGTANCTCGCTCGGCACCTCACCGAATCATTCCCCACCTTATGCGTGCTCCGGTTTCCCTTTGTCTCGCCTGCGTACTTTTGCTTCTTCCGCTCCACAGCGGTAATCGGAGCCACAGAGCTTTATCTGGTACAGGTACTACGGTATTATGGTACTACATGCGCATACTGCATGCTTGCAGGTACCTAGCCCAGATACGTATCGCTACTAGATAAGTACCTACGGTGGCCACATAGGTTAGGGATGTCTTATCTCATAAATCATAGAACCGCGGGTTGCGCTTGGAATTCCCCTGTCCCCGTCACATTATCTCAGGAACCTCAGACAAGAACGGGACAAGAATGGCCCCCGCGCATTTCTCTCCAGCCATCACCCACCCCTCGCCTCCGCTTAAAACCACTTATTATACCTACCTAGGTGAGTACTTAATTTAACCTTACCCTTCCCCTGGTTAGTGGCATTAGATAAGCAACGTTATAGAGGAAGAGGAAGCACCAAAGGAACGCATGCAATGTTCTATACATTAATAGTGCATCAACAAAACGAAGATTAATACGTGTGTGGTTTGTTTTCTCTTACTTCTTACTATAGCTCACTCGTCGTTTTAAATCATCGGAAGCATTTCCTAATAAAGCGAGGGTTTATGTAAGTTTAGTTTAGGCTCTTGTTACTAGTCGTAAATTTAAAGTCTAGCCAGGTTGAATGTTGTCAAGTATGCAACCTCTCGCCTACAATAACGAGTTAGTCTTCAGGCCACACCTTGTAGCAATCGGGACGCGAAGCTGTGCAAACCCAATAAATATCATCATACAAGATACCTTGATCGAGGATACTGTAGTGTCTCCCCCTCCATGCAGGCTGTTTTAAACAGAAAGCTTTGTATGATAATAAGTGACGAGTACTTACGTATAATGAGAGGTTTCTGATAATAGGTGTTAGCTAGCCCCCTTGGCTAAGTGTAATACTAGGGCTATAGAAAATGTCCATTTATCTTTGGTGTTGTGCTTGATTCCGTTATGCACCGCATAAAATCTTCACTATATTTAGGCCTATACTAATTACTCCACATTGTATTGAGTAAATACAGTCGCCGTACAAAGTACGATGAGCATCTACCCAGGTTCGGTAATATCGTCTATCGATTCGTCTTTGTTCTCGCCTTTACAAGATGATCAGGCCAAGTAAAACAACTTTCTCCTTTCTCTCCCTTCTAAAAACTACGGTAGTGATACTCTTATTACAGACTTATAGCATTCCATCCATTTCAAGACTTCTTCAAACTGGTCACTTCACATATTGGTGATGGCACTAGGGCCTCCAAGCGTGTGAAAGCCCTTAGCCCTCCACTTTACTTACTTAGGCTGCGCTTACGAGAGGCTCTGCGGCACGTCCCCCTTTTGATCCATCTACCTTTCTCCTTCGTCTGATGCTACAGACAGGAGTTTCAAAGACGATTAGCTTGCAAGACGTTTCAGATAACTGGGTAGAAAGGTTTATACAGACTTCGAATCTATCTATATGAGGGGAGCTAAAAAACGAGGCGGCATCCAAATACAAGAATCAGCCATTCATTCTACTTAATATCTAATGCGAACTAGCGAAAGACACCAGTAGTAACTAACAAAAATGGAATTTGGGCTATAAATTAGAGCATGTTGTGAAAGTCGCTCATTTTTAAATCGCCATTAACTAGCCTACGGAGTTGAATCTAATTACCTTGGCCTTATCCCCCACCATACCATGAAAATGCTGTACTTCAAACAGTTCGCGTCGGAAATATTCTATATGACGGCTTGAAAGTCCATCTTGACGACGGATCCCAATGTTAGCGTCGATGAATCAACAGCATTGCTAGAAAAGATGCTTGTCGCAAGGGTTATTAACGCGATATAGGCTTGGCAATATCATAGATTACGGGGTAGAGTTTCGTCTCCATTTCCAATATGCTATCTAGATCGAACTTGCATTGTTGAAAAGGCAAATTCTAGAATTCGTTAGAGTATCTTCGCTATTCAATATGAAACTGTGTGACCGCGTTCGATAAGCCGGGGCCAAGTTTGAAGTTAATACATAGAAACTACCTTCTCGTTCCATCCACAGACGAATGGATTTTACACGGACTAAGACGGATGAATAAACAATACACTAATAGTACTACTAAGTATGAGTATTTACCATTACCCCCCTAGTGTCTTCGCTTCTAGCTCACCAATTACCGACAGCATGGCTGCCATCCTGCTCCGGCCTTTTCCCTCATAGCCCGGTGCCATGGCTTATTCTTCCCCACTCCCAGAGCTCCGGGACGACTCGTCAACACCCTCCTCCCACCAACCTCAACAACCCAACCCAACCCCATCC
>JAPUUL010000887.1:0-13107 GCA_029590625.1 Lasiodiplodia mahajangana
TGCCGAGTTCTCTCCGACGAGGAGGAGCAGCAGCAGCCCTGCTGTTGGGAGTTTCAATACGGCCATTCTAACTGCGTTGCTGCTGCGGATAGAGACCGACCGACTGACCGACTGACTGAGTCCAAGCAAATAGCCGTTAGAGAAAAGGCTATCCCTCCCCCGCCCCTTATCAGAGCAAGGCCGCGCCCGCCCTTTCTCTTCCCACGCCCTCTCTCCGTCTCTCCTCCAGATTGTATTATGGGTACCGTTACATCCCCACGCTCCCTTACATATAGCTGTGCCTACGCATAATGGAGCTGCCCCATTTTACCATCACGTTGGCCGTTAGTAGTGTGGTGTATAGATGCTGACACTATTTGTTTCTGGTCTCGTGAGGAAGGGCTGGTGTAACGTTCCCTGGCCAGAACACACAAGTTCCAGCCATTTTGGAGTGAGGCGGCATCACTCGATAGGCACTAGCACAAGGGAGAACAGTATTAGAAAAAAAAGAAAGGAAAAAAACAGAAGGACCAATTCAATATCGGATTCAATAAAGATTACAGTGGATAGATAGGCCAATGGGTGTTTTGACTCCAACTTCCTTGCGTCTTTCTTTAGTCGGGTAAGCTCAGCCGAATTATGGCTGATTATGATTATGGCGAGGGGGAATTTGGGGCTAAGTTAGTCAGCGTCACCACATTATAGCCGACGTACTCGTTATTAGTACTTGGACTATCCCTAAATCACCTCTATATTACTTTTAAGTATATCCCTTGCTGGGCATTATCTCGCGAATTATTGAACACTTACCAGCTATTTCTTAAGTGCGAGAGGGGCCGGGCCTTTCCAAGGCGGGTGCCAACGCTCCTAGGGATAGGGATTGTATGCGACCCGTAGGAGTAACAAGTCCCCTCATACCAAAGAGACAGTACTACATCGAGTTGTAGAGAGATGAAGCATATCGCTTCCAATTTTAGTCCTTCTAGGAAGTCCTTCACACATTAGAGAACAAGAAAAGAACCATGCTGAAATACCGTGAACTGCAATTTATCGTGTGCATACAAGTTTGAATTAAGTGAGCTGTCTCAAGTGCCAGTCCCTATACTAGGGTCTATGGAACGTCCTTGATCGCCCTTCCACTTCGCGCATTATCATACTGCCATTATTTTCTCCGTGTTCATTTTCACCCCTTACTAATGTGTTGTACACATCTGCGATGTGAAGCTGGACGGATTATCTCGAAATGATTAACTTAGCAGCATCATCATCCGTCTTCGATCTTCCTTCCCCTTCGTTCCATCGCAGTCTAGTTGACCGTCTTCCACCAATTTCTCGTCCTCATTGAGACTCGACATATTAACTAAAACGACCTACAACAAAGCGCACTCCGGCTTCATCCACTGCAAGTAACCCAGGTGCCAGGCTACATGGCCAGAGCGAAAAAAGGAATCTATGCCATCACGTGACATCCATCGGCTAGTTGCGACGGGTATTAATCGTGGGGGTTGAGCGGGGTCCTTGGGTTTGGGGTTGTATAAAGAGGAAGCTGTTCTCCTGACAAGTTGAAATCGCGGTATTATCACGCCACGAGCGCATATCAAACACATTGAATCTCCGCCCGCGATGTATCAGAAGTGGTTTAAACGAAAAAAGAAAGNAAAAAAACCTTCCTAGTCCTGGCTCTCAATTTTACTTGAGACCTGGTTTTGCCTCGTACACTGAGTCGTCGAATGAAGCTTGCCTGCACAGCTAGAACTCGAAAGGAAATGGGTATATGTGTAAAAAGCTGCATGCAAACAGGATGCAAGTTTACGAGATAGTTGAAAATGAAATTGGCATGAAAGTATAGGCGCAATTGTTTCCGCGGGCTGGGCTTAACCGGAGGGCAGAAAGACCTAAAATGGAAATTTGAGTGAGTATCTCCTCGAAGGTAGCAAATAATGGACTTACTATACCTTAGAAAAAGCTCGGCTTCGTGAGAACACGGTATTCGACGTAATCTTCACCATCAATAGTAAGGATAGCGCCCTGACTCACAAGCTTCCCGGAAAATGGACCGTTTTGTTTCCGCTCGTACTTGATGCCCATATGCATTTTAGCATCCTCAACTCCTGCGCGGATTCGATTCTGCTCTTGAGAGGCCCAGATCTTCTGCATCCTGTCTCGATTCTCTTGGAAATGATGTCGATGGTGATCGACCTGTTCCATAGGGCTGGCATTCTGTATAGGGAACCTTGTCTGGTGCGCTCTGTCGTGCCGCATCTGTACAGCCTCCATCCTCGCGACCTCTCGCGAAGCCAAGCCTTGAACCCTTTCAACAGGATCTATGCCTTGCGGGCGGGCGAGATGTCTCATGTCAGGCTCTGGGAGGGGATGTCGAGGAAGTTGAGGCTCATTGCGGGGCATCATTTCGCGACGGTGATGCCGCAACTCATGACCCCCAGAATTAGGCGGACCATTGACGTGATCTTGAGCCTCCTCCTTCTCTGCAGCAATAGCTTGGCGGGGTATGATATTTCCTGAAGGCACTTGGCCTCGGCTTATATGGGCAACACGAGTCTGCGCTTCATAGACGGCTTTAGTCTCGTTTGCAACCTTCTCGTCTTCCTTTTCACCGGCATCAATCTGGCTTTGGCGTACACGAACATATTCCTTCATCTCAGGTCGACTAAGGTGTGCAATATGGCGCAGGAAAATGACCTCTTCGTATGGGATCCATAGGGCGCCAGCTCCAGCGGGGAAATTGCCGTCTACGTAGCGACCGTCCAATGTCTCACGAACTAGTTTAACGCGGAACATGTCGTTAGCACCCAAAATACCGTAAACGGCATGTCGCTCGCGATCATCGTCAACAGCGGACTTGGACCAGCAGCCTACGAGAATGCGAGTCGGCCTAGTACCGGGGAGAGAGTCTAGCATTCCTGGGTATGGTGGCTGTACAGGTACTGCTGGGGTGGGCGTGATGGGATTGGGATTAGGGCTCTGTATCTGACCAGGTAGATGGCTAGGAAGACGATCGGAAACGAGACCTGCGGCACTATTCAGACGGCGACGTTTTGCTTCATTTCGTCCAACTTGGGCATGGTCCGGAATCTCTAGCCCATATGCTATAGAAGGCGGTTGAGCCGTTTCAGCAGCAGGTGCCGCCTCGAGACGACGACGAGCTTCTTCGACAGCAAGGCGTTCGGCTTCCTGTCGGCCTTCAGGTGTCTCATTTCCTGATGCCTCGCTCCGGATTTTCACATACTCCTTAATCTCGTTGTGATCTAACCCTATCAAATGATCATCAAAGACAATTCTCTCGAATGTGACCCAACTACCTCCGGGACCGGGCGGAATAGGAAAGAGACGAGAGTTTATCATGTCACCCGATCGCGTCACGTTCTGGATGCGCGTACGGAGACGGTCCCTAACGTCCATGAAACCTATAACTGAGTGCTTTCCATTCACATTCGGCACAGGCGAGTCGCGCCAGTAACCTATAGTGATGCCTTTAGCATCGCGGGTGTTTGTCACGGAAGATTTTCCTTGGCTCCCTCCACGAGGGGTGCCGACGTCATTCGTGTCTTCGGTTATGCTAGTGTCCATCTTGTCTTCGCCCAGGTCATTGTAAACGGAGGCGCGTTTACGCTTCGGGTAATGCGAGACGGGTTCTTCATCCTCGCCATCAGCTGCGTCGCCATCCTCGGCGTCCGACGTGACCCGGAGAGGTGACGGTTTGTCTCCATTGCCATGGGTTCCTACTATGATCTCGTCCCCCAGCATGTCTACATTTACACTAGAGACAGAGCTTGAATCGGGTGGACTCAAATCAACGCGATTTGTAGCGCCCTCCTCATCAGGTTTCGCTATGTTTTGGACGACTCGACTACCACAAAGTATTAGCTGCGGCATCTCTAACAAGAGGTAGGTCTCCAACGGGATTGACATAAGCGATGTGATAAGTTGCTATACTCGTAATTGCCAACAAGTGGATCAACAGAACAAAAGGAAAGAGAGTGCAGTTGAAGAGAGAGGAGATAACGCCGGGTCTAGCACAGCTGATTATGAACAGAGCTCTTGACAACGCCAGTGAACTCTACGTCACACGTGTATCCCAAAAAGGCCCGGCAAGAAGACAGTGGGAAAGGGTGTGTGGGGGTTTCTCCAAAGCTTAAAGAAAGCAGCAACGCCACAGGCCGCTTCGTGGCCCTATTGATAGCGTCGAGTTGGGTCTCCTAAACGTACGTATGCGAGTATTCGGGAGAAAAACAAACTGCCATAACAAATGGCTGCAAGCCCTTACCGACGTAGTTGGTAACGACCAATTGTTAAATGATGCATCTTGACTCAGGCCTTGCTGGGTACTCTTCATACTTATATGGGACGAAAAATAGAAGTATCGTAGTTATAGTAGGCTTTGAGGGGCTTGTGGGTTACGTGTATGCTGTGAAAAAGTGAAGGATGGGCGGACGGAAAGTTCGCAGTAGAGGAAGTTTTGTGGTGAATAGGGCGAAATGTATAAGTAGCTGCGAGCTGGAAGCTGGAAGCTAGAAAATAAGCCACTACAAGGCAACTACGGCTGTTAAGGCGAGCCAATAGCTATTGCTAGTAGTAGATAACAAAGCAAGACTTTAAAAAATCAAGGGCCCGCAATAGTGCCAGAGAGGGGAGGGGGCCCATGAGGGCAACGATAACGAGCTAGAGACAATTGTCGACGAACAACGAAAGAGAAAAATGAATACTTACAAGGCCGGAGGCGACTTCTCGTCTGCTTTGTCGCCATTCACCGGCGAAACAGCCTTCTGCTCGTCTGCAGGCGGGTTGTCCATGACGGAAAAGGGTGATCGCACGCCTACAGCCAGCGTGATTGCTATTATGACTTGGTGGTAGATAGCGTCCGCATATGCAGGCGCTCGAGTTGATCAATAGAGCTCTTATCAGCCCAGGGTTGAGCACACAATCTGCATATAGTTATTTATGTACAGCTTCGAATCCTAGACCGAGGTTGTTAGTACAAAAGGCAAAGGCGAGGGATTGTACTTGTATTAAACAAAAGGGAAAGATGGGGACAGCTCTATAAACAAATAGTTACCACTTACTCAATAGATGGCGGTCCTCTTTCGAGTAAACACCACACGTAGGCTGAGGTAGTGAAGCCAGCGAATAGCACGTGACTGCCAATTATGGTATAATCAACTCCTCTAGAGAAGTCTACACGTTGGTCTATTTCAAAATATTAGCAATGGAATTCAATGTAAGTTTCGAGGATGGGACTGTGGCCATGTAATTGACCATCCATCACACGACAATTGACCAGGTTCTTACGCTGCACTAAGCAGACAACCCGACTCAGAGATAACGTAATATAAGCCAGTTGAGGATTTAGGGAAAAGCGGGGCACACCTGAGGAACACGCGAGGCAGAGAAGAAGGAAAGGCTACCGCTACTTACTATCTATCCGACAGGCGAGAGCGGCTTGACAACCTAGTGCTATTAGGGAAACGATAGTTATAGGAAGCAAGATAAATGAACAATGGGGAGAATATGACACAGAGCGGGTTATCCGTGTGTGGTCATGGGTTGGGCGACGAGTTTTTTTTTGTTTTGGTCAGGTAGCTAGCTAGCTAGCTGGCTAGCTCCGTGTCGCGTGCGTAGTAATGTCTACGAGGAGTGTGGCCTTGGTGACAACGATGATGATATGACTTTTTTGGTGACAATGCGTGACAACGATGGGGGCCGGGGGGGATTAGGGGATTAAGTGAGTCAGCGTTGGAATGAGAGGGGGCAGTTGTCATGCAAGAGCTCAGAACTCGAGCTCTTATATCTGACGGGCTGGGACGGGCACGCACACGGTCGGGGGAGAAGGCAATACAATACAACGAACACATAGACAGGACAGAAACTAGAATTGGCGTATTTGCAATTAAAATTTGTAGACGACGTACCTAGTAAGAACCTTGCTGTATTGTAAGATTATAAGGCAGTTCAGTTGCAAGGACCAATGTATGTATGTATGTATGTTGGTAGAAGAAGACGAGTTGTTGTGTCTGGTTGTTCTTTGACGGAAAGAGATGGAACGTGGGGAGTTAAGGCAAGGGGGGAGAAAAGTTGATGGAAAAGGAAAAGGTATGCAGGTGTGGGACGGGTTGGGTAGTTAATTAATTGCAGATCAAGGGCAAGGACGAGAGTTGGTAATTGCAAAGGAACATGGGCAAGCAACCGGTAAAAGTAGGTAAAAGTCAAAAGGTACTGTACCTGCCTACTTGTATGTAAGCTAAGCGTTGGAAACAAACTACTGTAATCAACCCTCTCTAGGCTTATCGTCGGAACCCTCGCAGGGGGGGGGGAGATGGTCAACCGGTCCAATGGTTGGTCGGTCGGACACTAACGCGACATCGCGTCTAGTCTCTTCTGTGGCCTACACCTGCCTACACTACCTAACACATACTATACCTCTCAAACCTTAAATAGGTATACTAAGCATACTAGACTAGTATACTTGCGCCATACATACTTTGGTCTTGAGCGTTAGCATTCATAAGCTAGGGCATCTATGGCGTATTTTACATGCCTAAGTGAGTAGTACCTACCTACTAACAGCTAACATCCAGCTCCAACACAGCCAACAGCTAGCCTACCTAACCCTACCCGAATTAGAAATCAATCGGTGGCCAAAACTTCGACTTTGCCTTGCGGAGAGCCCACTAGCCAACATCAACTCAACAGCAACAACGACAGCCACAACAGTCTATTATATCATTAACCCTAATTGGATGCTGTTATCCTCCTCGTGTGGCGTGGCTTTGCTAGTTACCGTGATCCGGTGCGGGAAATACTCATGGTATAACTAAAGTTTCTCAAGGGTGCGCCATTGTGAGCACAATGCAAACCAGGAGACTACCTACCTATAGCTGTGTGTATAGCTGTATGTATACGGGTGTGCGAACCACTGAATGAGCGGCTTAGCTAGATTGATAGGCTGATCAAATCATTATATTATATATGCGTGCGTATGTATACGTATATATATATTTATATTTATATATACCTCAGCTACAATATATACCCCCGTCAACTCGCGGGAATTAGCCCCACTTCAATGCTCTTGGTTTAAGTGGACATGTCATTGAGTATTGAGTTCGGCCCACTGTCCATATCCCCATATCCCCATATCCTGTCGCTGCTGCGACTTGGGGTCCGTATGCCTGTGCCTGTTTATAGACTGTGCCGTTACCAATATAGCGTCGTATTTAAACTTCAGTATGGGTGCTGTAAGGTTAGGTATTCACCAACAGCCTGCCGAAACTTAATACCAAGTATAGATAGTAGATAGGTGGCTCGGCCACTTGCCAAATCATGAATGAATGAGCCAAGATTTAGCCGGAATATGGCAAACAACGCTGATTCCCACTCCCCACTGGTTTCGGCATTGAAGGCCTGCCTGCCTAGTCTATCTATATAGGTAGTGTACATAGGTATAGCGTACTGTAGCAACGGCAAGAGAGAAAAAAAAATGAAATGCAAGGGTTATTCTCATAGGTTGAATCCTACCTACCTAGTATACCTACTATGTACTATACTAGGGAGAGGGTACTACTAGGTTAAGTAGTGGAGGAGTCAAAGCTGAGAGGGTTTCGGGGCCGCACTGTCAAGGGTTTTTTCAAACCCCCGACACAAGGGGAAAGACACGATATCACCGGCTGATTGCGTGCGCAGACGAAATTTCAGGCCATGCTAGCATGCTAGCTACTTAGGCAGCTCCTCCTCCTCCTCTGTCGCCCTCGACCCAGCGGTTTGCCATGCCAGAGTGAGGTTTGCTTACGCCTGTTACCCAAGCTTTGAGCTCTAGTGGAGAAAGCATCATGGGCGGATGGTCCGGGTGTAGCCCAATATCGAGCGAATGATATAACCTAAAGGGGTTGACTGACTCCCGCTGGAATGTGACACTCCCAACCAAGTCTCAAAACATGCAGCCAACAGAACTAAGTCACCCTGCTCTGGCCCCCCCGGCCGCCGACGACAATGCTGACTGACATTGGACAACCAATTCAAGCAAGTCAAGATAAAGAACGAAGGCAAGAAGATGTTGTGGATGCTGTGGATGCTGTGGATGGGCTGTGAGTGAGAAGTGAGTTGGCGAATGATCTGCGCAAGGTCTCTGAATGTAATGAACGAGGTGGGGGTTGCCGGTTGCTGTGATTCGTAAATGTCTCAGAGACGTGGCTGGGGTAGGTTCTAGGCTAGGTAGTCGAGGTAGTTTCAATGTATCATGTATCAGCATCAGCAGCGCCGGTAGAGAAGAGAAGAAGCAAGATGCGAAGGATTGAATTGCTACCAGATTGGGGCGATGCACGTAGCACCAACCCACAACCCAGTTGTTCCCGGGCTGACGACTCCAAATAGCCTGCATAAGCCAGTGGATAGAAGATAGAAATATAGGTATCTGACTCTTATGTCGATATTACCTATCTAACTCGGGTACTTTAACTAACCCTGGTCTTGAACAATCGCTTATTGATGGATTGACCGAATGACTGAATGAATCACATAGGCGAGAAGAAAAGACACATATACCATATACCATATACCTGATAATAAGTGTAGCATACGGCGAACGTGTGTCCCAAACGGCGAGTAGGTATTACTACAACAAGTAAGTAGTAACATAGATAGATAGATAGATCACTAACACACAGCGAAAAGTCGGTATACAAAAGTACCGTACGACCTCAATGTGCCATATTATAGATAGATACATACTTAAAAGCTAATTAGGTATGTAGCTGCAAACGCACTTGTTCCCGTCGCAAGATGATATGACCTGTCGTCTCGCGAAAAGCAATAGAGCAAGATCTGCAGTGCTAGTTTCAGGCATTGACTGGTGCTGGCACAGTAAGAGCCGGCAGATGCGTGTTAAGTATTACGAGAGTGGTATAAGCGCGAGCCACAGCCGGATATATAGGTAGGCAGCCTATAGTCTAGTATGTACAGATAATAATAATACTTGGGGCAAAGAATGCCTATCTAGGCGGGTGGACAGGCAGGCAGGCAAGCAGGCATGCAAGTAAGGCGTAGATATCATGCATCCATTGAAGCCAAGACTCTGTAGTATGCGACAGTATACATACACACATAC
The DNA here is from genome assembly GCA_029590625.1 of Lasiodiplodia mahajangana. Lineage (NCBI taxonomy): Eukaryota > Fungi > Ascomycota > Dothideomycetes > Botryosphaeriales > Botryosphaeriaceae > Lasiodiplodia > Lasiodiplodia mahajangana. Next base: position 9,098 of record JAPUUL010000887.1, read on the forward strand.
ACATACAGCATACCTAGAGACGGATAGTAAATGCGACCGGAGAAGAAGAGAGTAGGGCGTTTTGTTAGCCGCGTTTTGGTGGAGACACGCCCCGAACCCGAATGATGACATGACTATGTAAAACAATCGCAGAGAAGACGCGATAGTCCCCAGTCCGAGGAAGATCTCACATTAACCACTTGCTCAATCAAANCCCCCCTCATCTATTATGCGGATACTCATTTCCCACTTCTCCCCTCCCCTCCCCTCCCCTCCTCACCAAGTAGGAAAACCGGCGAATGTTGTCTGGTCAGGAAAAGCAGAGTCGCACGATGAATAAGGGAATGGGGCTTTGTGCAACCTCGGGCTCTGATCATTAGGTATTTTCGGCACTTGGGTTTTATCGATGGTTGGCTGCTCATTTAAGTTCAACAGTACGACAAACTGATGCAAACCGAGCTGCGAGGATCTTTTTCATCTCGTCCCGTCTTTTTGCACTGTTGATTGGATATCGTGACCGTCGCAACATCTATCTGCGCAACGATTCGCGAAGGAGGGACGAAGATGGAGAAGAAAAGGGAAATACATCTTGTCATGTTAGACGAAGAAGTGTAACAATAAAAGCAGCCGGCCCCATCAGGCGCCCATTCCCCTACACATAATGATAGACTCAAGATAGGCCGGATTCCAGTAGAGCTTGTAAGTTGAAACTATGTCCTAGAGTATTCTCGTCTGGGAGCTGCTGCAACTGTTTGCGGGGTACAGTCCAGCAAACAGAGTTATACTCTACCCCGTATAATAAACGAAGAATGGAGACTCTATGACTTAGCTTATGCACCCTGATGCCCAGATGATCTAAACTTTCCAGATGAATGAACAGTATGTACACGCGGAATCGTCCGATTTCGACCCCCTGCCAACCCGATAACTTGGCGTTTCGCAAGATCGGAATGATTCCCAACGGGTGTAACCATTGGTTTGGTAACGCCTGATGGGAAAACTGCTAAAATGCTTAAATAGATAACCAGTCGCAAAAGGAGCCGAGGGGCTCATATACATATAACACAGAAAACACCGTTTCAATAGCCCTGGCGAGGTCTATATCGCCTTATATTCTTCGGCTCCGGGGGCCGCGCGCGGAGTAGATAAAGCATGGGGAGTACATACAAAGGTAGGAGTTACGCCACCTTCGCCGCGGCACAACCCTTCTGAGATTCACAGCGCCACAGGGCGGCATCACGGTCGACGCATCTCTCACACAGCTCATTGGATTTAATGTGTTGAACATGAGTCAGCGACCGTGTATCCAAGTGCATTGACGAGATTGCACTCTGCGTAACTCAGCGATCAATTTCCATTGGAACGCAAGAGTTCACCAGATTTTGACCAAATCTACCCGTGTGTTACTGCACAAATGCATCTCTTGTCAGAGCCACCTCACCCATGATAACAGCGACAGCGACAGGCCTGGAATACTTAGCTCATCGACTCTACTAATAGTTCCGCCCGTTCGGTTCCCCACTAAGCCTTCCCCTTGACGCGATCCTAACTTGAGATAAAGAGAGGCGGGCCAATGCTCATTAAGAAATGCCGCGGCGTCCGTGTCGTAAAAACCGCATTATTTTCGCTTGCTGCTCACTTTGACGAATCACCTTATTAGCCTCTAGCGCACTCTGTGACCCGCTCAAGTTTGCGTCCTGTGTTTACCCAACATTCTGAAGGGAACCCCTGTGGCCTAGCATTTAGGGCATGACATGGTACGTTGTTAAAGACCCTAACGACAAGAGTCTAGAATTGGGAGACAAGTCAAAATCTTCCTATACACCTACATAATTAGCATCTAGTTGTACATAAGGTTTATCGATTGCTCCAGCCTTATCACGTAGCAAGGTTGATATCTATTAGGCCTCATCTTGAATTACAATGATCAAGGCTGCTACGAACCTTCTTTTCATAGCCTTAGTCTCATGGCCTCAAGCGACCCGAGGAACAAGGACTCATATAGCATTAGACCGGCATTAGAGGTTATTGCACTACTCATCATTGCCTAGAAAGTGAGGAGACAGGTGTTCCGCTGTTCCGTTCCGGAAAGTGACTCAATGCGAGCGCAGTCATAACAAAAGACAAGAAAACTAGAATTAAATAATAATAAATGAGTGATTTGAAACAAATCCCTTAATAAAGACGACGGCGCGTTGGCCGAGCAAGTCACACGTGTGGCCGAGGCCAAGCGTTGCGTGGTCAAATGTTATTCCGCGCAGGTTATAAGAGCGTACGTAGACAGAATACATCCGAAGGCGGCGCCTTCGGCAGCGCCATAATTAAAATTGCTTTCTAAATTTGATGTATCAACTATCTAGGAGAGCCGAGCCGTATAAGTGTTATGTTACACTCTGTCCACTCTCGTTGCGAAGCTCTCCAAAACTCAAGTAAGGGGGGGGGATTAAATGTCGGTAATAAGACCTGTCATCTCTCACAAATGCTACTATAAAGAATAACTCTAGTATTTATAACTATAGGACCGTTGAGGTGCCGCTCTCGAAGTTGAGAGTTCTGGCGGGGAGAGATTTAAGGACTAGAAACGAGCGGGGTGTCTCTCCAGCCGTATATAAGTAAGTAGACAAGCAAGCCGCAAGATTCATCTAGTCTTTAGAAGTTTTTTTTTTTTTAAAAAAAAAGCTCCAGAATTAATGAAGAAAGTCGAAAGCTTACATCTCATACATGATATGATGTGCTTTGAGAATGGTTATCGGACCGTCTTCGGACATCCCCATGTCATGTTTATGGTACCGAGGCGTACCACCAATCCCCGCTCCCCCGGGTATGATCCGCCAGTATTTCCCGCGGGAGGTATACATTGAACGCATTCTACAGGCTTCATTGGAATTCTTTCTCTATTTACTGTTAGGTTTGGACACTAGAATTTGACGTATCAGTGCCTGCCTGCTCGGGTGGCTTACCCGGATAGACGAGGCTAAGCAACTTGTTGGTTGGACGAAGCATGTGATCTTCTTAATTTTACTTTCGAAGCCTTAACTGAGACATACGATTACCTGTAACAATAAAGTTTATTTCTGCTATGCCTCTGAGGCTATAGGCCCCCTTACGACAAGCCACACCCAGCCTTACTATCGAGTGTTAACGGGAACTTGCTTACGGAGGCACCAGGCAACAAGTCACTCCTAGATGAGCCTTGTAGTACAAGGTTCTGCATATGCCACTGCACCTTCCTCATCAAGTGAAGGTCTTAAAGGACATTGATGCTTTCTGAACCGAGAATGCCTAATTAGGATTTCCGCAGGGAATACGAGGCCGTGTTATCATAAACCAAGCTCGTGATAGCAACTGGAAGCGGTAAAATACTTGCTATAACTTGAATACTCTAGCATTAGAGAAGCATTATTCCCATATCCCAGTCGCTCGATTTTTACGGCAGAGGGAGATATCGGTATAATAGATTGAAACTTCATGAAAACTTTAAAACTCAAATCTATTATTCACGAGAGCGGGCAACTTCACNTTTGCCTCGAGCTAAGATGGGGCACAACATAAAGAGCAAATCACTTTTAGGGGACTTCGCATGCCGACTAGGCAACCTCGTATGGCCCCTAGCTATCTACACTTTGACGAATCAAGCATGAAGCTGAATATTTACTAATCTTTTTAGGGACGCTGAGAGGGTAGTGATTTAAGTCGTCTGTTTGCTAGGGCTACGTGGTTCTTATAATGTTCCTGTCTTGGTGAATTTAGTAGATGATTCGAGTTATATACCACATATAGGTATGCTGAGAGCTCAAGGCATGCTTAGGTCTATGCCTTCTCTGTAGTAAAAGCAATGGGAGAACAAAGCCGATAACTTCACTTCCCCCTTCCTCTCCCACGCCCTCTTCCTCGCCCCGCTCCACGGCCACCTCTCTTCGCCTTCGGCCGCATGTTCGATTTCTCATACAGCAATTCCTCACCGAACGCCATCTCGCCAAACCTCATATAACTAATCAACCCACGGTCGACAATCGCCAGAACAGCGTTTC